>JARGXW010000728.1:0-67261 GCA_029204085.1 Mycena sp. CBHHK59/15
GATTATAATCAATTATAATTGTAAAATTACGATTAGATATGGCTCGGCCATAATTTTAAGCCTTAAGATTATGGAGGGTTACATTACGTTATTGCTGAACCTTTAGGTTTGGCTACCCAGGGGAACTTGGATTTGGCCCCATTTTCTGCTACATGTACAAACAAGATTTAGTCACGCACTATTGGTCATCTCAGAAAAGAAAATGAAATAAATAGAGGGAAAACAACTTGCGGCAATAGATAGAAAAACACGGATATAAAGATATGTCATTGTCAACTTCCCGCCCGACTTGAATCCTTGTGCGTGACGCCTTGAACAGAGACTCTTGTTCAATTTTCGACTATTAGATTCGGCACAGTATCCGCAGTATCCGTTACCGTCGGACGCGGACATCAATCACCTTGCCAGCGCACGAATCTTTGCTTCCTCCTCAATTCTTCCTTCATGTCCTCCCCGGCTATTTTCTGCGATTTGCCCATATCCACTGGGTTCGACGGTCATGCCGCAACCTCCTGTGTTTCTCTGGATTGGGTCATTAAATCTGGGCTCTGTACACACAACTCTCAAGCCTCTGGGCTCCTGACGCTTCCGTGCGACGTCGGCACCATTTCAATGTTCTTGAACAACCTTCCTGTGACTGCTTCTCTGCCTTCTGACCTATTGCTCGGCTTGGACTGGTTCAACTTTGTTCAGTTCTCTGCACCTGAACTCGTAGTGCATCTGGATTCTGGCTCGCTTGATCTCCGAGGCCCCTCACTTTTGACCGTTGGCATCACAGAATCTGGACCACCATCGTCCACCGGTGTGTTATAACCTCTTACTGGTAGTATACTGGACTGAATGGTTTACTCCCAGTCACGCCAGCCGTTACACCAGTGTTCCGAGGAGGCACCAGTGTCGACCATCCCTCGTCCTCCCCATCAGTGTCCTTGGGTAACCCTGATGCGGTATCCGCCCCTCATCGATGCCCCGTACACGAGGTATCGATGTTGTAGCTGCTTCTACGCGCGCAGCCTGGACGCCCCGTTCGCGGGGTATCCAAACATCTCGTACGCGAGGTGTTGCACCCCCTACGCGGGGTGCTCACGCAAATGATGATATGATACCTGTTGATGAACCTTTGACTATATCGTGCCGTGACGACCCGTTTGTCTGTCTCACTATGAATGAAAAAAATAGGATTGTCTGTTTCCTTATTCGCGATCAGCCGGTTCCTCTGCCAACATTGAGAAAGATGGCAGCTCGTCATACACAAATATCAGACAGAGAGTCCGGTGAGAGACGAAAAAAAAGTGCTGAAGCTTTACGCACCGAATTTCTTGCCCATCGCTGTGGCGAAGCTTGTCTGTTCCTGAAGTCCGAAGCTATGCTTGCCGGCCTGGATCCAAGGGTGCTTTCACCTAGTGAGCTGCAACACTGTGAATTAATCCTCGGGATTCAATCCAACACTCGGAAAAGAAAGTCGACTGCCCTAGATGGTAATGTTCACAAGCGTCCACGTCCATGTGTTGAGGGATCCGGGACTCTTTTCCCCCTCATACTATCACAGAATCAGAAGGACCAGATTGTTCGCGAGTTTCGTGAAGCTACTAATAATGCATCATTGAAGCGATATGAATGTTCCTTCTGCGGTAAATTTGAGATGGCAGTCAGTACCAAAATGAGAGCTGTAAATGAGCTTGATGTCTCCCTACTTGAACGAGCAGTTGTAGAACTCCGGATAATATCTTGTCAGCCTAAAATCGAATCATTCAGCAAGTCCTCCCTGGTCAGCGGTTCATATGTACTGTGCCATCTCTGTAATTCTGCTGTGAGCAAAAAGTCTTTCCATTCAATTCCTTTGCGCAGTTATGCAAATGGCCTTTGGATAGGAGAAGTCCCGGAGGAGCTTAGCGATCTCACATTTTTGGAAGAACAATGTATCGCCCGGGCCCGAGCGACGAGATGCATGTACAAGCTCACACTGGGACCCACGGGACAGCTTGCTGCTCGGGGAAATGTTTGTATATTGCCTCAAGACACAACATCTCTCATTTCTGCCATGCCAATTCCGTTGTTCGTATTGAGAGATGAAATCTGTGTTATTTTTGTTGGATCACCCGACACCGAGGTCACTCACGATATGCTGAAAAGGTCCCCGCTGCTCGTGCGTCGCGAGAAGATTCGAACTGCTCTATTTTGGCTGATTGAAAATAACCCACTCTATGCAGACCTGGACAGAAATGCCGTGCTTGATAATTCAGAGGAATACCCGGTGCATGATTGTCCGCTTGCGGTTACAGATTTTCTACGTACAAACTCTGCGAATAATCAAGGGTCATCTTACACGTCATATTCAGATCAAGCAAATGCTGAATTATTTGAGGGAGCCAATAGTTTCGAACTCACTTCTTCGACACTTGTAGACGCTGACAATGTCGCATCGACGTACCAGCAGAGAAAGCTTGATGCTCTCTGGAAGTTGAAGATACAAGAAGCCGGATTTGTGAAGTTTCCGTCTGGCAATACACCACTATCAACCTCAAAAAATCCACGGGTATTTGGTTGGCTATGGCCCACTCTCTTTCCATACGGTGTTGGCATGGTAGATAACAACAATGTCAGAATTTTGCCTGAGATTCCTTTTCATCAAGTTGATACCTCACCGCATGTACAACATTTGTTGAGTATGAGAGATCCACGGTTTCAGGTTCACAAGTCCTTCATTTTTGTCATGAGCAACATCATCCAGCGACGCAAGTCATCATTCCAAGCTCGCCTTGCCACCAATCGATCCTGGTTTCCGGTGGTGCAGGATTTGATGCGGAGGATTGACGCTCAGTGTATGGATACCTTTCAGGCTAAGCTCGACAAGAATCCATTCGCAAAGCCCGAGAGCACAGGGGAGAAGGCGGCAGCCAAGGTAATGAGATACATCAGCTATGTTTCAGATCATATCCCTGGCTCAGTGGGGGACGTGAACAACATGAAGCAGCAAATGCACAGTAAAATTATCGCTGAGGGCTTACCCCATTTTTTCGCCACGGTTAACTTTGCCGACTCTCATAATCCAATTGCACAAGTCCTAGCTGGACGGGACATTGACCTGGACAAGATTTTCGACGCGCTGGATGGTATGAACAAGGAACCGAGTATCCGGGCAAAGACATTGGCTGAAAATCCGGTAGCTGGTGCTGAGTTCTTCCACCTAATGATGACGAAATTCTTCGATATAATTTTGGGTGCGAAAAGGGCTTCAAAAATCGGTGTTCTTGTGAAGGTTAAAGGGTGGTACGCAGTTGTTGAGGCGCAGATCCGTGGTTCACTCCACGGCCATCTGCTAATATGGAGTGACGGTGCTCCTGCTTCACCTTTAGACATGAAAGAACGAATGAATTCAGATGCCGGGTTCAAGGAGAAACTCACTGCATGGTACGATGATATTATTTGCCAGAGCTTTCCGAAAAATACAGTTCCTTATATTGCGGCTGTAGGTACTCCGAAGCAACTCCCTGTTCTCAGTCGCCCATTAGATCCGGATTCCCCCGATTATGAGCAGAAGAGAACGCAGCGCCACCGGGATCTGTGTGAGACTACTGGACTAGTGCATGGACACAATGCAACATGCTTCAAGTATATCCCGCAGCGCATACACGCTCTTGTTGATCCAGACAAGGATTGCAGGTTTGAACTCCCTCGTCCCCTTGTTCAAGAGACACATTTCGATGATGACGACGATCTTGTGATACGCTGTGAAAACGGAGATCTAAATGGCCATAATCCGACAGCTACCCTTTGTCTTGGATGTAACACTGACCTGAAGCAAACAGCGTCCGGTTCCGTTGCAATGGCTATGGTTGAATACATGGGGAATTACACCATCAAACTGCAGTTAGACACTGCAATTGTTTTTTCTGCTCTCTGCGCTTCAATCAAGACTCTTCAGAATCGGCCTCCTCAGGATGTAGACGGACAGGTTGACAATTCTGAAATGGCCCGGTTAATGATGGTAAAAACAACGAATGCCCTGGTTGGCAAGCGAGAGCTGACAGGACAGCAAACAGCCAGTCTTTTACTTGGTAGGAAGAACAATTACACATCAGATGAATATCGGGAATATTGGTGGTCCTCTCTGCTCCGAGATATTGCACGCGATGTTTTCGCCGTTGACCTCGATAATCATTCAGAGCCGTACACAGTACCAGAAACAAGAGAAGAGCTTGAACATGGAGCCCTAGATTCGGATGAGACCCAACGCATGATCATCCCGGACGACGAGGACGATGGAATGATGGTGCTCACCCCAGAGAACCTTGATAAAGCTCCTGAAAATGAAAACTGCAATGATGATGCCCGAGAGAAAAGATATTCCAACTTGTTCAGTGACATATTCTACCGACCGTCAGAACTTGATTCAATGTGTGTTTGGGATATTATGAGAAGCTACGTCAAAGAGAAGAAGCCCAAGTCGAAGACTCAGAGAAAAACATACCTAGATTTCAAGCGAGGGCATCCCCAATACACCACTCACTGCCTGAAAAAATTGGACTCACCGGTCATACCTGTGTTAATGGGTTATCGTATTCCTCGGAATGACTCGGACGATGACCGAGCAAAGTATGCTGTAGTTATCCTCACTTTGTTCAAGCTCTGGTCAAACATAAAATCTTCTCCCCTCAAGTCTCCAGAAATAGGTTGGTCAGATGCCCTCGACGACTTCAAACCGTCCATGTCGCCCGAGCATGCCAGAATTGTCCTCAACATGCAGCTCTTGTATCAGACCCGAGACGCCAAGTTCGACTTTGCAGCAAAACGCAGTAAACGGCTAGCTGAGTTGACAAGAATGGCGAAAGATACAGGAATCAAGGAAGAGCAGGGCGACGCGGAGTATGATCCTGTTTGGGAAAATGCTATGCAAACTGCGATTGATCCCGAAGAATTGGACCCAGACTACACGGCATTTACCAAAGACACTAGAGCGACCCGAGATGCACAGCAGATCATTCTACAGGCGAGCAGTGTGGGTTTTTATTCCGTGCAAAATACACCAAGCAGCGAGACATGTGCCAAGTTCGGACAAAGATCACGGCTCGGAGATGAAGATGACATTTTTAAAGCAAGTGCTGCCGCAAAAGATCTTTTGAAGGACAAAGATTTGCTGATCAAACGTCGTCTGAAAGCTGCGGAGAATACAGGAGAACAGAATGCCCAATATTTCCAAGCATCTGCGAGGATACCGCAGGCTCTTTGCACAACATTGGCACAGGAAGCGAATAGAGCGCGTGAATTATATGGGAAAAACCGTATCTATTCCGACTCGCACTCACAATGGAACTCCCTATGCCCGTACCAGCAATTGTGTCTTGCGCTGATCATCAAACACACATTGAATGACGAACAAACTCGTGCATTCCTGCTATTGGCCGATAAAATTGGTCGTGAGCTAGAGATTGGCCGTAAAAATTCACCTATATCCCTGCTCTGTAGCGGGCCAGGTGGCACAGGGAAGTCAGTAATTTTTGGAGCCTGGAAGGAATTCTATGACATTACCGGACATCCTGAACGGCTGCGCTTGACTGCACCAACAGGTGTTGTTGCTAGTGATATCGGTGGTTGCACAATTCATTCGGAAGCAAGCTTACGAGTTCCGCCTGCCAAAATGAAGTCAACACCGAGTTTACGCACAAATCTTGAAGAAAGAATTTCACCATTGGAGACTTTGATCCTAGATGAAGTCTATTTCTTGAGTGCGCAAGACCTCGCTAGACTTTCTGAATATCTATGCATGGGGAAGGGTGTCACTGATTCTATATGTGGGGGTCTAAACTGGGCAACCTGCGGTGATCCTTGCCAACTACCCCCGCCGGGAGGAAATTCTTTATTCGCTCGTGAACTGGTTCAATGCCATATCAACAATAATCTGAATGACCTACACGAGAAGGTTCGCCAGGAAGTGAAGGGAATACAAATATGGCGTCAAGTTGAGCACATTGTTGTATTAGAAGAGATTATGCGCCAAAGGGGAGACCCATTATTGATGAGCATCCTGAAGCGGTTACGGAAAGGTACCTGCAGCAAGGACGATAAGGTTATCCTAGACAAATATGTGTTATCAAATCCAGAGTGCAGCCAAGCGACCAAGGATCTCACCAATATCAACAGATGGATTGACGACCCAGCACATGCATGTCCTTTGATTGTGTATACAAATGCCGCACGAGATCGTCACAATAGCAATATGGCTGAGGCCTTCGCTACTGCGACAGGCCAAGACTGCCATATCTACCACTCCCGTGACACGAGGGGACGTGGGCGGAAGCGCAAACAACTTACTGGCCTGGCAGCTGAGGCTGCGTGGTCAGTACCCGTCAAAGAAGCTAATGACCTTGGCGGCAAGGTATTAGCTCGAGTCCATCAATGTTTATGGCTTTCATCGCTGACCGAATACCTGAGGTCCCTTACATGCCGGGAATGGCGGTATTTTGCACTGAAAATCTTGCAACAGAGCTGGGGATCTCGAACGGCAGTCCAGGAACACTGGTATCGATCGTGTACGAAGAGATCGATGGGCGCCGCTATGCGATATCAGCGGAAGTCGACTTCAGAGCATACAAAAACAGCGATCCCGACTCACCATATCCTCACCGAGTCCTGCTCAGACCCATTACCAACACAATTCACTTCCGCCTCCCAAACTCGGAGAAGACCTATAGCGCAACACGGTCCCAGCTCCCGCTCATTCCCGCTTATGCCTTCACCTCGCACAACGCCCAGGGCCGCTCACTCGATGTGTGCTGCATCGATCTGGCAAGCTGTCCAACGATCCAGAGCGCATATGTCATGCTATCGCGTGTACGATCGCTCAAAGGACTCTGCATTCTTCGCCCTTTCAGGTTGGACCGCATACATAACCATATTTCGCAAGAACTGCGAGAAGAACTGAAACGCACCGAGCTCAAGGCTGAAAAAACAAAAGCCTATTCTCACGAGCAGTTGTCGTGGTTCTACAGTGTGGTTCCAGAAGGCAGGGTCAGTCTCTTGACTCAACCAGACACCGGCCTACTCGAAGATTTCGATTTTGACATTGTAATGGCACCCGCAAGGCACTGACAGGTACAAGTTTATTTGCACTGATTAAATACACACTAAGCTAATCCGCGCGCGGTCAGTGTTAATGCGCAAATGCAACCAATAACAGAGGCTCTCCTACCTCAGCTACCCGATTCACTCTCACTGTCCGCTGCCCCGTGGCGTGTCCCTTTCCTCTCTCGCATGTGCGGCGTCCTGTCTGTCCGATCTATAGTAGCCCTAATAGTAGCCATGTTGTGCAGCCCAAAGGCATAGTCTTGAATTGTCATCTTCAAATGATGAGATCTGGTGAGATTGAGTGCATGTAGAGGCAAGTGTAGAGGCAAGTTTCGCTGCGGTCATCGGTAGCAGGGACAAAGAGTAGTGTCACATTGTCACACTGTTACATGTTGTTCACCCCGCGGCGATAGCCCCGTCACCTCAGTCTGACCCAGTGCAGAGCCTGCCCATCTAGATGTTGCTCTCGTTTGCATCTGTGGTACAATCTCCATTCACGGTAGTTCACGACTGTTCAAAAAAAAAAAATGTTGATTCGGTCTCCATGGTATTTGCCCTATTTGTTTGTGAATTTCATCACGTCCCGGCCAATAGCCGAGAGCTCTGGAAAATAAATTGGTGCAACACTTGAGACATTCATATATCGGGGTTTATGCTCTACAGTAGCCTAGATGGAAGCCCCCATCTTTTGTGAATTTATTCAAACCGACGCTGCATAGCCAAATTGGGAATTTGCTGATCGCAATCTCGCAGCTTTATCTAAGCGCCTTCGGCGTCTATCAAGATTTGCTCAAACTAAAGGTTCAGCACCCGCCTCGAAGAGGCCCAATCCCAAGTCATTTGAGCAGTCACTACAATAAAGTCGATTTTTAATGACGCCACTTGGAGATCTTGGTAGCGGGCCTTGCCGCTCGTCGGCCCTACCCGCTTTATTTCAGTAGCTCAGACTGACTTGGATTGAGTCTACCAACTGCACACTTTCCGGGTGTGATGACACTATTCTGCTGACGAAAATTCCAAAAGGAGTGAGAGCACGTGCTTTATTACGGCTGTTGACCAGTGTGGCAGATCCAACGATCTCCGACCTCTTGGTCGTTGTCCGCATCGCTGAGCAAGTCAGTGACGTGGCACCAGAGAGTGCGCGCTGGCAACTCGGATCGCGGGCCGGCACAGCCCCTGATCGCGGATTAGACTGAACTTGAACAAATTCATTCGAGTTGTATGGGATCAATCACCTAAGGGATTTAAAGTTGTGTAGTGCTCTTGGGATTATATGCTAATGAGTTCTGTGGGACAAACACTTGACCCCAAGTAGGCATTTGGATATATCAACACTTGGTCAATGTTGCGAACTGTGTTGTCGGCATTTCCCGAGTCATGTGACCATGTGCCGCACATTAGGCACGTCCTCATAGGACATGTCGCACTTGATGTGCCGCACTTGACAACAATGTGCCGCATTTGACAACAATGTGTCGCGCTTACAGTACAAGTGCCGCAGATTGAGCGCGTGTGTTGCACTCTGTATGTGTTGTGACACCGCATCTGATCAATCCCGATGTGTGAATACCTCGATCTCCTCGAGATGCACGCCAGCGTACACAGGAGTAAATGGGTGGTGTGGATTGAAGGACAGCGCGGATTGTTCTTCGCAGCGCTGGCATGGGCAGGGACGGATGTCGAGAGCTTGGGAAGAGCAGTGGCCGTGTAAATCTGCGGATGTTGATTGCAGAGAGAGCAGTAGAACGCACCTGAGAGCGGTGAATATATGCGAGGTGGATACAGCAAGAGCATGCCATGTGCAGAGGCCATCGTGATTGAAAGTGCAGTGGCAGGAACACAATGATTTGAGGAGGGAGATATCGTGGAGGGGAGAATGGTGAAGGTCAAGGGCATGGAAGACAGCGATGGACAGGTGCTAGTGTGAGGTGTGGGCGGAAGCGCGTTGGGGTGGAGAGAGTGGAGGGATGACAATACTAGGCAAAGGTCGAGTAGGCAAAAGTCGTCTGGGAAGGACGGTGGGCAGGCGAGCTGTGGTTGAGGAGGGGCAGCGTCGGCGAGGGAGGGACGTCGTGGGTGTTGGTAGGAAGGTGACGTGGGCGGTGGCACCGGCATGGCAGAAAGTAGCTGGAGGCGGGGCAGCAGGACAGCTTGGAGAATGGTAGTAGTGGCAGGTAGCGACTATGATGCAGCGCGTAGCAACCGAGACAAGTGTGAGTAGCAAGATGGGACCAACAGCTGGCACACCCATGCTCAGGGACGATCATCTGTTTCAGTGGTCCAATTCATCACACCTCTGGTGAGCACTTTTGTGGTGTCCAAAATTTATTCATATTAACGTGTTTGCGTAGTCGGATGACAACTCGGATTACCCGGGAAAACAATGGATTTATCCGCACCAGTAGCAAGCTGATGATCCAATGGGGCGCGGCGACAATGTGTCACTTATTTCTTGGTTAATAGATGTACCATACCCAGTGCTTGACATGGTACAATTGTATAAAGGTCGTGATTGAATGATGCATGCAGAAGAATGGAAGTTTTCCTAATGCGACAAGCCAGTGAGTATTTGGTTTGGGGTTTTTTATCCTGGAAACACTGCAGTAGTAGGATGCGGTGTGGACTGTGAACTCTGATTCATGATAATAGTTGCATAAAAAGTTCTGAACTGTTCGTACACTGGATTGAGACAGTGATAGACCCTTTGGCGAAGGTGATTTCTTTTGACAGCTTGTCTCGACGCAGTAGTGATGGGTTCGGAGACTGGGATTACATTGTCGACTATAGCCTGAGAAATGAATCAATGTTAGTGGATTAATTATCCAGGAATATTCATACTTGACAGCAATTGAGTTGTTTCCACAAGGGAGGGTGCAGGCACAGTATTTCGAGGACCACTGAGTCTAGGGCAGGGCTGACATGAGCTCATCCCAGGTGGGGTCTGCAGTGCCAAATTGGATGAGCTCATCGGCAACTTGATTTGTTTATCCGCATTCCTGGCAAGTTCAATCAAGGCCCACTGAAATTATGTGAGTCATGCTAGATTAAGGATACCAGAATACTAAGCACGGTGAAACTGACTAGAGGGAGACAGATGTGTATGGTTAACTTGATGGATTTCGAGTTTGATCCGAATTCTCGCTGGGAGGAACCCGCCACAGCTTCGAGCAGTTGAAAAAATCAAAATGTATGCCTCCCTCTGCTCTCAGAGATCGAAATTGTATGTCTGCTTCTTTTGTGTGCTGTACCTCTGAATACATTCCTCTGTTTATTTTTGTGGCCCTTGCCTGCATGAATAGACAATTGTTCATTAGATCATTGAAGTCGGGCTTCCAAGTGCAAATCAGATGTTCTCCCACGTCCCAGGGTCCTACTTTCGAGGGAATCGGCCAAGTGACTCCAGAGATATTGGCCATTTTGTGCAGACACCAACATCTCCCTTGGTTGATTGAGCACCAATTGACGCTAATCCACGGATTTGCATAGAGGGAGATGGAATATTTATGCTCGGACATGGTTTTGAATCATAGAGGCATGGAGTATGCATAGTGTGAGATGGACAAATCAATCTAAGGATACACCAAGTGGGAGATGGTCCAATCCAAGTGGGAGACATAGATTGAGCACCAATTGACACTGATCCACGGATATGCATAGTGGGCAATGGACTATGCATGTTCAGACATGGCTTAAATCATGGAGGGATGGAATATGCATAATGGGAGCAGGGATATGCGTAGTGGGAGATGGACTAATCCAAGGATATGCCAAGTAGGCGATGGACTACGCATAAGAAATGAAGTAAGTATGGATTGGTCAGTGATGTTAATATATTACCTTTTGTAAATATGCTTCATTACCTGGGATTGTAGAGCCTGTTGAACTCTATAAGAGTCGTCTAGGAGTGTTTTTCAATATGCTGGTTCATTGGCTTGTAAAACACAAAATAGAGTGTTTGTGCTGCAGCCATACAAGCCATCAGATGGCATTTTTGCATTGCTCAAACGGATGCTGATATGGCTTTTGAGCCTGCACCCATACCCGGTGCTCTGGAGTCAGTTCTCAGTGTATGTGAGTTATCAAGGTCCCCTCCAGGCATAGGACAGCAATTTTAGCCCAAGTTAGGTTGTTTTTCCTCAAATATGCTCATAAGAATAATGAACACTTGGTTTTACAGGTGAACACAACCACTTGTCACCTCAATAGCAATTTTTCAGTGGCAGGAGTTGGGCACATGTGAAGCCATTGACATGCCTTACATCCTGCTGCATACATACAGGGCCTGATCGGCAATCTCCCATCACACACTCAAGTTAAACCATAAACCACTGTACATTTACCTACCAAAACCCCAGTATGTACTACTGTCTTAGCCCTTGCCAGCTCCATACAGTAACAAAAGCGAACTCATCATCATCATCATCATCACCATCCACAATGTACACTTTGCTTCCCACCACCTCCAACTCGCACACTGAACCAGGGAGATCTTTGCCACGACTGAAGGGATCCTGTCATATTCTGATACCTTTCAGTGAAGAATATCATTTAACTCAATGTATTTTATGAATGAGTACCTTGGGCAAAGAACACTGGGCTTGGATCCTCTCATATCCTTCAACTCATATCACATTCTGGCTTATCGCACTTGCATATAATGGGTATCTCTTTACAAATGACCTTTCAGAGGTGTACCAACCAAGATCTGATATTGTATACCTCTCTGAATCCACTGTGTCTGACTTGGTTAGGTGGACTCAGTAAAACATACAAGGAGCCAGCAATGCTCAGTGTCTGTTCAAGGTTAGCTCTATAGGCAGCCTTGTCTGTGTTGATCTGGATCCACTCTGAGATTCAGCCACATACCTGTCTGTGTCATGTGTCATAACAAGGCTCTGTAACCACCTGGGGCTTACCACAGAATTAGGTACTGCAGCGCAACAAGTTGAGTTGTGTCCTGAAAAAAAAAAAAATGATAATTCTCAGCGTAAAAATCTGGCCAGCATAGATGTTGGGGTATAATATATTTTGTGTCCCCTTGGCCACTCAAGCCAAGGTGTGTAGATCAGGATTAGGCAATGCTCCACAGGGATTCAAAACGGACCCCCAGGGACACCACCATAATTCTCAGCATAATAGAGCGACCAGGAATCATATCAAACATGCATATTTTTTCCCTCACTCCTCGGTGCTAAACCAAGGGATCATACACTAGGATTGCGCATCATGGCACGGGGAGTCGAAATGAGGTCCTGAAAAAATCAGGACAATTCTCAGCACAAAGAATGGCCCAGAACGCATATCAGACCTCAATATATTTGTTGCCACCCCTCCCTGCTAAGCCATGGTCTGTATGACTTGAATAGCCATTGCAGTGCGGGGAGTCGAATTGAGGTCCTGAAAAAATTGGGACAATTCTCAGAAAAAGAATGGCCCAGGAATCATATCAAACATGAATATATTTTTCCTCAATCCTCAGTGCTAAGCCAAGGGATCCTACACCAGGATTACACATGGCGGCATGGGGAGTCGAATTGAGGTCCTGAAAAAATCACGACAATTCTCAGCAAAAAGAATGGCCCAGGAGCATATCAGACCTCAATATATTTGTCACCACCCCTCCCTGCTAAGCCATGGTCTGTGTGACCGGAATAGCCATTGGGGTGTGGGGAGTCAAATTGAGGTCCTGAAAAAATCAGGACAATTCTCAGTGTAAAAAACCACCTGGAAGGATGTTGGACGGGATTATCATCCAATGCCTTGGTGCACTGGCGCTACTCATTCTGTATTACTTGGTGCAATATATCCCTGCTAGCCGGGCACCTAGTGAGAATATTCTGTGCTGTATGAAATGACTATTGGAGCAATTGGACGGGGCTTTTGGTGTGTTCCCTTGTAGCTTGTCATCCGGTGAGAATATCCTGGGTGGCGTCCAATGTCAATTGGACGACTTGACAAGGGCTTTCATCCACATAGCGACAGTCGGTCATGTCCCCACGCTGGGGCGAATATAATTGTCTGTCGCAGACTCAGGGGCATGGCTTACGATCCGGCCAATACATTCCTCGTACCATGTCATCTGGCTAGAATGGTCTGGGGAGTGTCCAATGATTATTCCACAGCTTGAGTGGGGCTTTCAGATGATATACATATCTTGGCGATATGGGCAGGTGCTCCAACAATGCCTCCCTTTGACTCTCGTGGGCATGTTCTCTGTCACCATTGTTGGATGATTGGTGGAACCCTTGAACATCATTGGTAGACATATCATGTATATATGGAAAGGCATACTTTTAGACACAGAGCACCTCTCCTGCACAGGACAGCCCAAACCGGTCGAGGTGGCAATGGGTGCTCTAACTCGAGCCTGGGGGTCGCACCTCACCAGTTCAACCATTGTAAGAAAGCCAGGTTGATTGGTAATAAATGCAGCAACAAAATTCCGTAACTACAACACCACCTTTTGCCCTCCTCCGTACGAAACACCTCCTGCCAGAGTCATATATTTTCCACAGCAGTGATGGGTGTCATTGCCAGAAAACACCTCTGTGCACAAACCCTCCCGATGTGCTTTCTCTATCGCCTCTACCACTCGGGCCACCTTGTGGCCACTTGGCGTCTTCAGGCATGCTGATGAAGACGGTAATGATGTGCCCCTCCCGGTCATGGATGAGCAGAGGATGTCTCAGATACAAGTGGATGAGATGGGGAAACAGATAGAGAAAACAAAAGAGACTTACTTCCCTTCCCATCCGATATATTTGTAACCCAATTTACGCAACAGTTCCTCCAGCTCGAGAAACCGCTTGTCTATCTCGTCTTGTGCAGACTTGCTTTGGCATTTCTTGCCTTTCGTTTTCGGAGTAGGGATAGGGTGTTTCCCCAGCCAATGACCCCTGTCGGAACTTTTGAAGTGGATGCCTCATGCTCCAGCATATAATGGGTAGGGAGGTGCTTGGGATGCACGCGGCACGTAAACGTGGAAGCTGCTTGTAGTTGGTGCTTGCGCTGACACTTCTCGCATTGATAGAGGTGCTCATGTTCCACGCAAAATTCCCTTGCGGAAGGTAAGAGAGCAGGCATATCGTCGCCTGTGTCTTGCTTGCGCTGGCACCGATCGTGCTCATACTGTTGCAATTGGGTATTAAATGTGTACTCGGGCCAGTGAGAACTTTGACCCTGAATAATAGCACCCAATTCTTGCTTTGTCAAGCCCTCTCTGAAAGAGAAATCAGCACGGCAGCATGCGAGTAGGAATAAGATGTGTACAGATCCTCCCAGAGTAAGGGGAGAGGGAGAGGAGAGAAAACAGAGAGAGGAGACACTTGAAGCCTCCCATATGTTCAATCATAATTCAGCGATGACCGATGAGGGTGTTGCAATGTTCGATTTGGGGCTGTTGAACATGTTCAATCAATTTCTATCATGGTGTTCGATGTGAGGGACCTATGTGCAATTAATGATGTTTGACCATGTTCAGTTAAGAAGACCAATTGAGCATCCTTGAGTGTTCAATCAACGGGCATATAGTGTTCAATGAATGTATGTTTATTGAACATGTTTGGGTGGGAACACCAATCAAACATTGTGTGTGCTCAATTGAAGGGCAACTGAGTGTTAAATTGCCATATGTTCAATATTCAATTGGTGGGGGCCTGGAATTCAAATATCATATTGTTCAATCGGGGTAATTGTAGGTGTCCAATTGGGCAGGTCCCCAATGGTGGTAAAATTATGTTCAATGTGTTCATTCTAACTTGTACAGAATGTGGAATTTCCCATAAATGGAAGGGGTGGGAGCGAGGTAACCAGACAACATATGTGGCTCCGTTTTGGCAGGCAGAAAGGCCACGTAATGGGTAATCGGGAGGCAACCTGGTGTCACCATGGTCCCAGTATATGATGTTCCATGTCATCTGCACCTTTCTCTGGCCATCCGCTTCATCTCAATCGACCCTGCCAGAACAACCCGAATCCTTTAAATTCACAGCTAGGTATAACCCTGTGGCCATGGGACCAGGTCCATACAAATCTCTAATTAGACCCTTCATAACTCTGTCTTGTGGTTGAAACAGAGTCTTTCCAAATCGGGACAGCCGGTTTCAAACCAACCACCTGAAATCCCCGGATTATGGCAGGTATCTCCACGCAATTGGTTATTTTCAACCTTGAAGTAACACAGAATCACTCACATACACGTCCTTCCTGTTATAGATTACTGAGAAACAGTTTGCAATTTCTTGGTTCAAGCCATGGCTCAAGCCGCACAACACTACATAGAGGCACGGGTCGATTACTTTAAACACAAGTTCTGTTTCGTCTGGGACTTGTTGAGAGATGTAAATACACACACCGTAAGAGATGCATTTCCCCAAGTCAGCGCACTTGTTAGGGAACTTGTGTTTCGCGTCTGCCCACAACCCGAATCCTTTGAATTCACAGCTAGGTGTAACCCTCGGGTAGTCAATCATACTTTACTTGTGCGGTTAAAATTTAACGATTCCTTGGCCTTCAGTAGATGTCTAGCATAGGTAAATAGGATTCCTGGGTCATCTAATCTCAGTCTCATTGTTGTTCAATGATTTCTCATGTAAATGCCGGAGGCTCTCAAACACGGAAAAAAATAAATTGCCCTTGTTGGAGTGCCGCAAACACGGTGACACTGTGATTTAAACTTGAAATAACTCTCTTGGAGCCAGAGTTTTCCAGTGACATCCCCTTGGACTGTTTTCGGTCCTCGGGGTCAACAAGGGACGAAAAACTGGAACACAAAGCATTGCTGCATACTGTTATGCAGGAATATCGTCTGGAGCTTTCAGTCAGCCTAATAAAGCCTATACCTGAATCTCCTCACAATCTCAGGGTCCGTTGATTTTCTAACCATGGGCCCATTGTACTTCAACCCCACATAGCCCCTGCAGATGTATAATAGTAATGTGGTATTCCTGTTTTGCAATCACTCGGCTGCAACACCATAATGTCCTCGGAGTGCCTCAAATATTTTTAGAATTATTGCTCAAGGCCTCCGTCTGCGATCAACAAATTCGCACCAGCGGGATTCTGCTGGCCTCGTCAGAATTGATGATTTCCCCTTATTGGAACGAGACTCGAACACGCGGGAGATGGGGACTTGGTTCTCAGATCACATGGGATCCTTTAAAAAATCCCCCAAGGAAAAGTTAACTTTTAACTTGGCGTAGCTTAACTGAACTTGGGCGGCCAAGTTACATCAGTAACTTGGACAAACTAACTCATGCGATCAATTTAGGCCAAATTAGGCAATTCGCATCAAGTTACTTCGGCTGTCACCAAAAGCCAACTTGGCGATGAACTTGGTGGACTTGACGCACTTGCTGAATCAGAAAGTCACTGATTCAAATGATTTTCGCGACAGGATTGCAATGAGTAATCACTAGTACAGTAATCCGAGTCCACGCACCCAAGTCCGACTCGGAAGGAAAGATTACGCAGGGATGTGAAAATCAGGTGAGATAATAACCCAGCATGGTGTCAAGCCAGGCAATAAGTACTTCAGGATCCAGAGCCTATCAGGCATGTGAGCGACTGCAAGCGTCAAGCGAGTGGATGGAGTCAGGATACATCAGGAACTGGTCGAGCTTGCCGCCAGCCGAGATAACGGCCGATGTCAAGCTTCTAGTGGCTGCCTAGTACTCTCTGAAGGGATACGAGGTGTCTGGAGCAATTATGTCTCATTTTCTGTGCTAATATCAGGTCCCTACCGCTTCATAAGCACCCTTGTTCGGTGAAATATGCAAGGAACACGCTCATGTTATTTTTGAACTTTCCGTGAACGTACGGTACGTAGCTTAGCTTTACTTAACTTAACTTTACTTAACTGTACTTAACTTGTACTTTCACTTTACTTTACTTGACAATTTAACGTGCCCTGCCAAAAGTAAAGTAAAGTTAGTTTTGTAAGGCCAAGTTAGTTTGCACAAGTAACTTAGTGAAGCATCGTGATTCGGTAAGTGCGTCCAGCCCACCAAGTTCATCGCCAAGTTCGCTGGCGGTGACAGCCGAAGTAACTTGATGTGACTTGCCTAACTTGGCCCAAATTGATCGCATAAGTTAGTTTGTCCAAGTTACTTGATGTAACTTGGGCGCCGAAGTTCAGGAAAGGAAAGGAAAGTAAAGTAAAGTAAAAGGAAAGTTACTGGCAAGGTATAGGATTCCAGTTAAAGTGACTGATGAGATTGAGATGGCGTCCGAATCTAGTTCCGAGAAGGGAAACCGATCAAATTCCTACGTGACCGCACGGTACCTTACGGGCTGATTTTTCTCGCCATACGGTATGGTATACGGTACGGGTCTTGGTACCGTAAAAGCGGTATTTTGCGGTGTACGGGGCTCGAGAATGGTGCTAAATGAGGGAGGGTGAGCCTGTATAAGGTGAATTCTGTCAGTTCTTTGCTATCCATGCCTATGTTAACCCACAGCTTCGTCACTGGCGCCCTCGTTGTGGTGTTTTGACTAAGCGTACCGTACCCGTAACCGTAAGAAGTCTTCAAAGCGGCTTTACGGTACGGTTACGGGTTACCGTATAACCTGTAACTGTATACCATATAACCTGTAACCGTATACCATATTGTACGGTTACGGCTGCGATCCCTAGGACGAAGGTCGACCACGGACGGGGGGCTCCATGAAAAATTCTGAGGATATTCACGACGTTTCAGACGATATTTATACGTCCCTTAGGCTAGGTGGGCCAAAACGAGGTTGTGTTATTATCATTGCGCGGCCGCACTTAGCCTTACCAAATTTGGGCTTAAAGTATAAGGTGCCGCCGGTCTGAATATGAACTAGACAAGAAAGATGTAAGTTAAAGAAGATGAAAAAAGCATGTATTTGGTTGCAGCTTAGGGCTGGGTTTACACAGGGTGCTTGGTGTCTGATTTTTAGCCTGGAACTTTGCCCGGTCACCCGGACCACAACCAAGACATGTATGAATTATTCAAAGAGAAGGACATGAGCGTAAATCAGGTTTCAAGAACGATTCAGATGTATTTCTGACATGCCCCATTCACTTTCATAGTGTATTGGGAGTGCTCAAGATCCTTGAATCCGAACGGTTGCCAGGCTTAGTGTTGTGTGGGTAACATGTTTAAATGACAATAAACCTTGCATTACGTGGCCGAGGACTCTTAATTTGTTGCTCAGGACATCCACAGATGCATCAAAAAAAAAAAAAAAAAAAAAAAAAGAAATCTAACCATGCAAGTGAGCCAAGTTAAAGTTAAACTCGACCACCCGTGGGAACAAGTTCTGGCAAGTTAAGTAAAGTTCGGCTCACTAAAGCGAACATGTAAGTAAAGTTCCAAATTAGGTCAAAAAGTTACTTTATTCACACTCTCCAAATGGTACTTTATCCAAACTCCCCTAAGCCCAAACAAAAAACTTCAACGTTGAAACTCGTGTCAGAGACGATTCATGGTTTCTTGTAAGTACAATTTCAGCCAACATGAAAAGAGTTCAACGTTGAGACTTGTGTAAGAGACGATTCATGTCTCCTTTTAAGTGTGACTCAACTCAAGTCAATAGGAAAAATGTTTGTGCTTGAAACTAAAGTTCAACATTGAAAGTTCGACCTTGGGGGGGCTTTTTCTTTCGATGAATCGCTTACAAGGGGGCCGTCTGCAGCCAATCGAGTCTATCCACGTCGAGAAACCATTCTCAGTGGGTCACGACGGCCGATGCATAATTTTTGATGATTTTACAGTGAATTTTGCTGAAAATGACCTTTGCCGGCGTTTTTTTAAAACGAATCGTTCACAGGGCCAGTTTGCAACTAATAAAATCGATTTGCGTCGAAGAACCATTCGCCGCGACCTCAAGCGGTCTCGGAACAATTTTGAATGATTTTAGAGTGATTTATGTGGTTTCCTCTCTTTTTCATGCAAGCACGAACCGCTGTGAACCAAGGCAATTCGGAGCGGTTCACTCCGGTGGATGGCTGGCTCGCAACCGCCACAGTCGAATAGCCAAATGGCAGTCGAACTTGAATATCCAACAAATATCCACGTTTACGTTCGTTCAAATGAATAAATCTTCGAATTTGGGGGATTTACGGGTGATTTCCGTGTTGAAGGGTTTTCTGCACATGGGCTGCTGCAGGCTGTTGCCTCGATGCTAATCACAGCCGGGGAAGGAGGTTTCATCGAAAAAAAACACACCTTTGCCTCCTGATTTGGTTCAAACAATTGAATCTCCGAATTCTGAAGCATTTAACCAAAAGCTTTGAGTGCAGAGGTTTTTTCAGGCTCTTGGCCCTACCCATTTGAGATCAACGCTCCTGACATCTGAGGGACAAAGGTCCATCAAAAAGAAACGCGTGATGACGTGTTTTGGCTGTTTTGAAAACAATACAGTTCGGATGAACAACTAGGTTCCTTTTATGGGTTCTTGCTGACCGGATTGCGGGCGGGCAGGCCGGGCTATTCACCGTTTCAGGACAGAAATGCATACACGTGTTGAAATAAGCCCCAGAGGAGAACGACACGAGAGATCAAGGCCAGAGGAGAACGACACGAGGAGATCAAGAGGCCAACGATGGGGAACTTCGTTGTAATCCGGTAGCATACATGTCTGTAAGAACACTACTTTTATACTATTCCGTTGCTGTTACCGTTACCAGGAAACCCTATATTGCACTGGTTAGGTTGCCCACACTATGGTAGGTAGTGACCGAGCTCGCAACAGCTCGCACTGCTGTGCACAGCCACTCCAAATCCAACAACACACTGTCTTAGAAGGCAGGTCAGCCACATTTTAATTTAGATATGATCTTTAGGCATGTCTGGCCACCTTCCAACGAGAGGTGGACGAAATCCCGCTTACCGTTCAGTCGGGGTGATGTCAAAGTGATTGCTGGTCAAAGTTGGATTTCAATTTCCCTAGTCTCGTCCCCATCCGTTCAGGAGTGATAAGACTCCCTCGGAACACTTTTATCTAATAATAGAACTATCGGATCATTCCGATGCGGAGTTGAAAATGAAGTGCAGAGATCACTCCAGAACGTCTGGGGCAATTCGTATGTGATGGCCCCCATCGAGTCACACTATAAGTGTCACAAATCCTCGAATCCATGTCCAGAGCATGATATCCTGCTCCATATTACGTTGAGATGCTCCAAATCTCATTCAAGCTAACCTGGAGGTGTGCTCCAGGTTTTTTCTGCAGCGACTTTGGCCCACTGCTGCCAAATGAGCAGAATTGATGCTCCTGTGCTGACCTAGCCACGGCAGCTTGAAAAGAGCCAGAAAAAATCCGGTTTTTGGGAATATAGAGTACAAGATCCAGAAAAGGACATTAGAACATGTTTTGTGGCCAGTGGTATGGTATGGCGAAGAGTATAAAGTGAGTGTGACTCGATGCGGGTGTCACTGCACGAACTGCACCAGACGTTTGGGTGCGTTCTCTGCAATCATTTTTTCAATCTCCGACGGTCCGGCGCTCCGCCGGGCCGTAAGCACCCAAACGTCTGGAGCCGAGACTACAATTTCCCTAAGCGGTGGATCCACATAGGAATCATATTTTGATTTCCCTAACGGGTCGCTCCACAAATCTCAAATAGGAAACATGTATATAAACCCATCGTATGAATTTGATCCCCCCCTCCCCTTCTGCTTTACTACCACCATGCCCGCCTCTACCAAGGTACGTCTTCTTTTGCTTCTATTTGGGACGTCCTCCGATGCCAAACATATCCTACTCCCAGACCCCGGCCACAGTAAGTCCACGCTTGCCCAGCCACGCACCTTTCTAACACATCTTTGACTTCAGGCAAAGGTAACTACTGTTTTTCCCTACGGCCGAGTGCTGCTTAAAGAAACCTTTCTTTGCAGCCGCCCCGCAAAACCAAGGTGCGTTCTTGTTTCCCAATAACTCTGCGTGCGTGCTAACCTGACGTTATGAATCAGGCCGCCGATGGAGATCCCTGGGTATGTTATGATTTCTCTCTTTCTCGAATCCGTGCACGTTCTTACAGCAACGTCAAGGCTCCGGCCACATCCAAAAAAGTGGTGCGTCCTCATATTTTTCCTTAACAGCTACGCGGTCTTAAGGAAACATTCCCCCTTAGCCTGCTGCCAGAAAACCCAAGGTACGTCGTAATTCCGTTCAGATGTCGTAGTACCTTTGCTGATCCTGATTCATCTTGTCAGAAAAAAACCGGCAACACCGAAGACGCAGACGTGAGTCTTCACCTTTTTCCGTAAATCGTTTGCTTGCTTAAGGAAAAAAATCGACCCATGTCTAGCGTGAGGTTGCACCGCCAGCCGACTCCGGCACGAGCAAGCACTTCCTCGGGTTCGCCTCAGCTTCCATCATCATGAAGACCTTGGGCCAGGGCGGGCCCAAGATTACGTTCGAGGACCATCAGCGCGTTAGGAATAACACCTCGTTCAAGGGGCTCATGACCACCGCACGCGAGGACGGGGCAGGCCTCGCTCGGCAGGACCCCGACCACGCGCTCACCTTTGCCATTGACCCCAATTTGCTCGACCCCGCCTGCCTCATCAAGGAACACGACGGAACGTTCAAACCCATCGCGTTCAAAGCGGGCAAGGTCGTCGACACCTCCAAGGGGAGGCTGTACAGCGGCTACCATCGCATCCTCGTCCTCGAGCATGTCTTCGAGCCCAGGTTGTACGCTTACGAGCAAGCGCACGAGCTGGCAGAGTCGCAGCCCGAGAACCTTGTCGCGGTCGCCGACCGCGACGCGCGTCGGGACGCGTTGCACAATGAGGGGACGTGGCTCGTGTCCCTCTACGATGGTCAGTCCTTTCCTCTGTGCTTTCGTTTCCCTAAGGGCTCAACACGCTTAAAGAAAACTTCACTGATGACGAGAACGCGGAGAGCATTCGTCTCAAGCTTAGCACCAACAATGTTCTCGCCGCCGTCCAGGACAGTCCTCGCGCACACTTTAACAATATCCTGCGCGGTCTCCGGAACAGCAAGACCGACAAGGCGCGCAATATGGTGCGCAAGCAAGCCCTCACCAACTCTCCAGATATGGTGACCACGATCTTGAACAAGCACTACGACGTGCTGCGGTGCTTCACGTACTTGAACGAGATCCCCGCGTTTGCGAACCGTGGACTCGAGCCCAAGCACATGCTCGAGGCGAAACAGACGTTCTGGGCGGTATGTTTCTCGTGACCCTTTAATTCTGTGCTTGGCTAACTCGAATCTCGATTCCACTAGTGCTTTGAGCCATTCCTGAGCGGCGGCTACCTGCAATTGGTCTACATCCTCTCCGACTCTGAATACCTTCCATCAACGGATGACCTCACCTCGGAGACTCGCGCCACCATTTCCAAGCAGCTTGCCGCTGATATGAAGCTCAAAAATTCCATGCTCGCGGACGAGCTCGTCGAAATCTTCGACACAAGGTTCAAGGCGTTTCTGCTCGCGGAAATGGAGTATTTCGGGCACAAGGGGAGTGAGAAGTGGACGGAGGCCATGCGGCTGTACTGCCAGCACGTTCTCAAAGACGTCCAGGAGCTGGTCGACCTGCAGACCACTGGCAAGGAGGACCCAGTTCTGAGCAGGCTTCACAAAAAGGTCAACAGAGTGTTGGGCGGCGCAATGAACGGCGGGCCGTTTGTGCCGTTCGGTGGACGCGAGGTTCCGCTGCTGTGTCCGTCATTTGCGATGGCGCTGTTCACACTGTTTCAGACGTTGGCACCGGGAATTCGTTTGGTGCGTATTCATTTTTATTTTTTTTCGTAGGTAGTACTCATCAAGCAACGCAGATCGCAGGCTGGATGGTCCCCGGCATGACGGACTACGAGGAGCGCCGAGCCAAGGGCGAAGATGTTGTCGACAAAAAACTCTGCACCCCATCCCACTCCTGCCTCATTCTCCGCAACCTCGCGTTCTTCCAGTATTACCTCAATAGCAAAGAGTTCAAGGGCCACTTTGAAACATCCACGCTGGTCCCCGACAACGGCCTTGTCTACTACGCTCCCGACGGTGACCTCACGTCGGTGCGTACCGAAGTGGCGATTCTCTGGGCCAAGGTCTGTCTCTTTCCTGCTTTCTTTTCCATAACGCCCGTGGCTCACTAAGGAAAACAGGTTGTCGAATTCATCCTCCGCTACCGCACTTTTACACTGCTTTTGTGGTCGCCCGAGATCGAGGTGGCTCTCGCCCTCTGCAAACTCTCCAAAGATCAGCAGGCCAAGGCCCAGTTCCAATACAACGACACCCAGGTAGCAGGCATCGGGAGAACCATCCAGCTCTGGTTAGTGCAAGCGAAGGCCGACCAGGAAGGCAGTTTGGGCAGCAAGGTCAAGTTGACGGAAGTCTTGCGCCAGGCCGCCCAGACCTGCCCCACCGAGCTGTACGCGAACAAGCCCGACCACATGTTCATAAAGCAGCCTGAGCTGCTGCGTGCGCTGGAGTGCGCATCGTTTAACTTCCTCACGTCGACCAAGGGGAACAGCACCGCCCGTGCACGCAACAAGTTCGTCCAGGCGATCCGGAGGGAGATCGGCTGCAACGAGGAGTTCCTCGATCCGTTGCTCACGGCGAGCCCCAAGCTGTACGTCTTCCGCGCATACCTGAGGAGGATGATTCAGAGCCACGGGGATGACTCTTCCTGGGACAGCTGGCAGTACTGGCACAGCATTCCTAAGGCGCTTCGGCCCGTATTCAGAGGCCAGGGGGTGTCCAGGCCCGATGAACCCACTGACTACGGTATTGCCCACCAAGTGGTAATCCGCCAGAGGCGCCCCTTCAAGACAGACCTGAAGCGCTCGTTCCAGCGCCTCTTGGACGGCATCAACAAACGGGGACTTTGCGCCGTTGGGGTGCAGCGTGACGAGGACAACAGTGGCGAGCTTGTCAACAATGCTCTCCATCCTGCCGTTGCCGCCGCCTTTTCGCACCTGTGGGCTGTGAGTTTAAATTGTCGCTCTCTTTGTTTCTTTCTTCTCAATCTGACTTGATTTAGGTCGCCTCCGCTGTCCAGGAGGACGCTGCCAACATCGAGACCGATCCTTTGGCTGCCCCGCATTCCATCAACTTTGTGGAGTGGTTCGAGCCCCAAGGCCACATCACAAACGATGGATTCCACTGCAAGCAGGCCGACTTGAAGGACTGCTCGGAGTACTATCCCACGACAGGATTTCGCATCCCTACGTTACTTCTTTAACACGCATACTGGGGACAAAGGTTGTGTGGAAAAAAAAAACGCGTAGCTTACACTTGCTTTTGGGTGGAGCAAATAAATTCTAAAATGGAATTTTCCTTTGTGGGATTGCATTGTTCCAAAAGATGTTTTAGTGTTCTATCTGGTTCAGGCACGTTTTTTCATGCTGAGCAACATGCAGGTTACCGCAAGGCTTCATGTGAAGTCCTCGTGGAGAAATACGCGATCCGGCCATGTTTCAAGGTCGTTTGAAAAAAATTCTGAGTAACATGCAAGCTACGGCGAGGCTTCATTTTTAATCCTCGGCAATTCAGTCTTGCATACCTCCGAATACTCACCCAAGTTGTACCAAAAAATGTTTGACGTTTTATATGTTTCAGGGTCGCTTTTTGATGCTGAGTAACCTCCAAGTTATGGCGAGACTTCATTCTCTCTTCCCGTGCATTCCTTCCTTAAAATTTACAGTCTCTTAAAGAAAACGGCCACTTGGAGCAGTGAGAACTTCCTGAGGTTTTTGCTCCATCATCTCAATGTCACATGTCACGATTTGAAATATGCGCCAATCAAAATTGATGGCCGTATTCATATATAAGAGGTCAACCTATGTTATCCCTCCTCTTCCTTAACCCCCATGTCCAGCAGTTGCTCATTATGTAATCAGGATCCATGCTTGTGCTCGGTACCTCTATTTTCTCTCTTTATTTCAAGTTTCCCTAAGGCTCAACTCACCTTACAGAATAATCCAGTGCTACCTGCCTTTGAAAAGGTCTCGTGGGGTGTTATTACCACACCCTTGCTCAGATCCATCTCTTTGGGTGTGAACCGCGAGATTGCGTTGTTTGTGTGCTTGGTGTGCAAGAACGCGTTCCACGCGGAGAATGCGCGGAGGCATATACCCAAGCACCTGGGTGGTGTCCGCGCTGACAAGCGTGTCGCACAGCACATCACAGATATTGCTGCTGGTGCAGGCATTGAGGATCATTGGCCAACCTGGGCTACAGAAGAGTTCGCGCTGCCAAGGCCAGAGATGGATGGCATCTCGGTAAAAACAGATCTGCATGGTTGTCCCGACTGCGGCTTGACCTCCAACTTGAAGGCGGTGAAGGCACACATGAGGCAGCCTGAGAACCACCCCCCATCTCAAGGAGTGATGCAGCACGACCTCACACAGGTGGCAAAAGCCACTGCAGTTCACTTGCAACTGCAGTAAGCGCAGTTGATTGGCAGGTGTGCTGCAGTTGATCTGCGGTTATGCTGCGGTTGACCCTGCAGTTGTTCCTGCAGTTGTGAATCACCATGCTCTCTCCACGTTTTTTGATAAAATGATGCCATCATACATCTTCGGAACACCCTGCCGGGTCACGGGGCTTGCTGTCCTCGCCCGATCAGGTGTTGACGTCTTCATCAATGTCATCTCCGCCAGTCATCGGATGTTCCCGCACCTGTCATCACACCACCATCACCCACATCAAAGTGCACGCTGCCGTTGTCGATGTCCACGGTAGAAGGCCCAAAATAGCCCAAAAATCACGGGATAAAATACTCTAGATCCCTACCATTTAATTAGATTTATTGAGAGGCAATAGAAGTATAAAAACCACAAGTAACCTACAAGTAATGATATAAGGTGTACAATAACCAAGTGCCAGTGGTGGCATCATTGTCATGGCTGATGTGCATGATGTTTGCAAACACCTCAGTGAGGGCTTCCTCATCCACTTCCTCTGCTTCCTCCTCCAGTTCCTGTGCCGGCTCCTGCTCCTGCTCCCTCTCATGGGTGCAGACAACTTGATATTGCCCCTGGCTTGCTCATGATTGGGCACCCACTGCTCCTGGCAGACACTGGTGCTAGGCAAAATTGATGTGGTGAAACGGTGAACTCTGGTGCAGCTGTGAAATCGAAAACTCTAAAATAGTGAGCCTGGAAAATGTGAGAGCGAGTCTGAGCGAACCCAAGAAACTCAACCAGCTCAATCAACACCAACCTAACTCAACTAAATCTCAAAAATCTCAAAATCTCATGCTGACACCCTAAGATAAGTCCCAAGGGAAGGGTACTTGAAAGAGAGATGCTACCATAGGTTGTATTGCTTGGGAGACAGTAGGGGATTTTTACTTGCCCTTCAAGAAAGTGTGTACAATTTCAAAGGTTTTTGCGGGAGGGCAATCAAATCTTAAATTAGCACACTTGTGTGCAAGAGTTTTTATAATCTTTGTCTGTCTTTTAAATGAAAATCCAAAAAGAGGTGGGTGGCTTTGAGAACAGACCCACAACTGCCCTGAGCTCTGCAGCTCCAAGGGTAGGTATGTGTAATTTGAACTGTGCAGCCTGAGCCTACAGCTACTAAGGACAGCAAGTGTAAACTGACCCTGAGCTCAAAGCTACCAGGGAGAACAACTATGAGCACTGATGTGCCTGCTTTGGCGCTAAGAGCATGAGCTAAAACAAAACTCTACTCCAAGTGGAGAAACAGTATACACGGATGTGCAAGGTGGTCTAAGATGAACCAAGACTCAACTCCTGGTTGAGATGAATGTGATGCTGGCAGTAACTAGTGCGAGACAGTGGGCGATGAAGAACTGAAACTAAATGCAGAGACAAGAGCTAATGCGGAATGTGTGCAGATAATAGTCTGCAAAGTGGGATGACAGCGACGGAGGACCCATAACAGAACTAGTGTGAGAACGTGGACCAGGTGATAGCCTGGGCGAGTGAGAGCAATGTGAAACATGCATGGATAATAGTCCATGGTGCAGAGTGCGTGCAATAGCAGGCATAGCCTGTGGAGGTCGATGGTTCAAGTCAAAAGTTAGTGGAAGAAAGGAAATCTGATTGAGAGGATAAGTGGGGTACAAATTAGTGATGGGAAGGTCTGGTTCGACCTTTTGGTTCAAACCTGAACTGAACTGAACTGAATGCCAGGTTCAGGTTCAAGGTTCAGTGATTCGTTGAACTGAACCTGAGGTTCAGGTTCAGGGTTCAGGCTGAATACATTTTTCCCGAATGTGTTCGAACCCAAACACCAGGCCTACCCAAACACCCAGTTTTTAACCATTTTTGAGTGTGTTCCATTGAATTTTGGGGCTGGCTATAGTCAAGGCATAAACTGTTCAGGCTTCCGATACTTGTGGCTGCAGTTGGGAGAGAATATATATATTTCTGCACCGAACGGAGGTGAGTTACAGTCAGTCATGGACATCACAAATGTCGACCAACATGAAAAAAATCTCGTACACTCCTATTCAATGAGATTTTATGCAGGCAATAATTTTGATAGGTTTATGATGGTAAGTTGGACATTTTGAAAGTCAGAAATGGGTGTATTACTCTGGAGAGGTTTTTAGGGTTCAGTTCAGGTTCGAACACCGAACCGAACCTGAACTGGTGTTCAGGTTCAAGTTCAGAGAAATTGCTGAACTGAACCAAAGTTCAGGTTCATCGTTCGGGGCAAAGCACCCCGAACCTGAACTGAACTGAACTTTCCCATCACTAGTACAAATCTCTTCCTTTACAATGTAGAATACTTGTGGCTTTTATAGGAATGCCAAGACCCAAAATAACGGCAACTGGGTATGAGTACCATGTGGTACCGTAAAGTTTGCAGAGATGGCCTGTTGAGGAAGAAATAACTAAAAGTCCTGTGGAAAAGGTAGAAATAACTGGAGAGACCTGCAGACTGGTCAGAATCAATAGAAACAGTGTCGGAGATCTCGAATATCTAGTTTGCAGAATTTTCCAAATCGAAATGGAGCCAGGAGGAGCTGTGGAATACCGAAAAAGTTGTGGACTCTTTGATGTGAGTAGAAACAGTGTTGTACAACTTGAATATCAACTTTCCAACAGGTTTTGCATTGATTTAAGTGTGCAGAATGTGAAAATAAGTGAAGAAATGCAACGGAAAGATCAATAATGGGCACAAATGGATGCAGAGTTGATGTATCCCATATAATAAGCCATGTGGAATCCAAATATCGCATTGGCAGAGCCTTGGGAGTTGCAGAAGTCGTGCAGAATGCAAAAATGTCGAAAGTTGTGCCAGTGATGCGGAGGTTCTATTTTTAGTACTTCTGATCAAATTTCCGATGAGCTTTCTGATAGGATTTTCCGATGAACTTTCTGATCGGATTTGGGGTTGGATGCTTCCACGCTCAGAACCAAGCAGAGCTCATTATACCACAAAGCTCTAAAAAAGAGCTCCAGTATGGTGCCAGTCTTCGTTACAGATATTCTCTAACGGCAGAGGACTGAGCAGAAACAAATTAAATACCCAGAACCATTCTCCACTTCGAAGCCCATCAGCAGTATTTGTGTTCCGAAACATGCAGACCCTCTGAGGAGCTATCCACATCCTTCATGTAGCCTGTTGAACCATCTGCCTTCTATGTTTACAGCCGTTTGCAGAACTTCAGGTGCGGCCCATTTTTTTTTTTTCCTTATTGAGTCAGTTTTGATCGTTTGAGCCAGAACAGCTGTTCTGAGCTCATTTCCAGACCGTTTTACCTCAGAGTAGGCTCAATCGATCCACATTTGAAATACAGAGGGACCTGCATCCTCAGAATTTTAATTTGGGGGCGACAATGGATTTTTGGTAGGAGAAATCGATCATAAACACTTGTTTTGGTTTTTTTTCAGTAGGCCAGCTGTTCCGGCCTCAATTCTCATCCGTTCAGCTTGTTTATAGGCTCAATTTTATGGCCTTACAAGTTCCAAGGGCACTATAGCCTCAGATTTCCTATTGAACCCTTTGGACACTTCCGTGATACAGGAAATCACCCATTTTGAGTGCTTGCCTGCAGAACAGTTGCTGGGGCCTCAAATCTTCGCTGTTTGCATTGTGTATATGCTTATTTGATTCATATTCAAAATTCACAGGGAACTGTGTCCTCAGAATTTCCAATTTTACATCCGAAATAATTTCTTATTTTTTACATCTTTTGCAAGCTACAATGTACAGCGAGCCTATATGAGGGTGTATTGTGTCGAAGCAGATGCACTATACACATATCTCAAAAAAATCACTTCCAATGACCCCAGGAACAACTTTACAACTGTCTTGTGCCAAAATTGGCTCAACCCTGAATTTCTGTGCCAGAAAAGTGTTTTCGGCTTTGGGTTGAGGATATGAAGATGGGTAGCCCTGCACATTTGCAAGGAGAAGATATTGAGCCTATCACTGGTTGAACATTTCAAGTTTTGCGCTGAAAATTTTGGTGAAAAATGTTTTGAATTTTACAGTAATTTTTCGCCAAAAAAGTAGGTGAAAACTTGAAACATTTTGGTGACCTTTTTGAACCTTGTGAAAATTTTCTGAAAAAGTGCTGAAAAAGTTTTGAAGTTCAAAAAATTCATGAAGAACACTGGTTGAACATTTCAAATTTTTCACCTTCTTTTTCAGTGAAAAATGTAGTTTATTTTTCACACATTTTTCACTGAAAAAGCAGGTGAAATTTCAAAACATTTTCATCACTTTCTTATTTTATTTCGAATTTTTCACCTTGAATCGAGAAAGTGCTGAAAAAGTTTTAAAATTTTCACCTTCTTTTTCAGTGTCTGAAAAATAAACAACATTTTTCACTGAAAAAGAAGGTGAAAAAATTGAAATGCTCAACCAGTGGAAGTTACAAGTTTTTCACTTGGTTTTTCACTGAAAAATTGCTGTAAAATTCAAAACATTTTTCACTAGTTTTTTCACCAAAAAACTTGAAATGTTCAACCAGTGTATAAGCAAGGTTGACAGCCAATATTTGAGGCTGCAGCAGCTGTTCTGCCAAGAGGTGGTCAGAAGTGGTCATCTAGAACTGGTTTCCTGTATCAGGAAAGTGTATTGGGGCTGAGATTAAAACTCCGAGGTGACAGTGCCCTCCGTGCTTTCAATGACATAAATTTGAGCCTATAAACAAGCTGAAAGGACAAATTTTGAGGCCAGAACAGCTGGCCTGCTGAAAAACACTCAAAAATCACCCTTTATAAGTGAATTCCTGTACCAGAAAACCATCCTGGGTGTGGGATTGAAATTCTGAGGAAACAGTTCCCTCCGTATTTAAAATATGTTGAAAACTGAGCTCAGAACAGCTGTTCTCGTCAAAACCATCAAAAAAGTCTCAAAAAGGAAAAAAAAAATGGGCCGCACCCTAAGTTCTGCAAACAGCTGTAACTATTCTGGGTACCATGGAATGCAATCGGAGGCCTGCAGACATCATTCTTTCGCTTACTTTCAGAGCAGATAGTGTCCATTCCATTAAATCACGTAAACCTACACATCCTTGGGGCTTACAAAGTGAACCCGCATCACGACAGAGGCTTTTTAACAGCTCTGCGTGTAGAACAGAATTCACCATCTATCTTCCGAGAAGGCCCCAGAATCGCATCAACATATCTGGTGAAGGATATGGATCTTAAAGGGTGACCTAGTGCTTCCTACGCAAGTGGAGACAATTCTGCTGTGTACCAGGAGTGTGAAACAATATTATTGGGAACTCCAGACCCCCATCAGACATACCTTAAGTATCGCATTTACCAACTAACTATCATTCAAACAGACACAGGAGAATCTTAACTAGCACAAGACTATAGCTTTCTTTCTCAACTTAAGGCTGTGAAATCCATTCCCTCTGGAGGACAAACTCTACTCTACTTGCAAATACTACCCTGCATCTAGTAGAACCGCAGTCCCCATCACACCATCCACCTCCAGCTCCAGCTTGGCCATGTCCATGGCTGCCACTTTATCCACGTCCATGGTGGTGGCTGCTACTAACATAGATGCCCACCTTGCAAGAAGCAGTGCAAGGAGCGCAGCGACAAAGGCAAGATGCACACAAAGGCGTTGATGGCACCCCACACCTTATGCATGCTCTGCTTCACTGCTGTCCCTGCTGCACCTTGAGGTGCATGCCCTACATGTCCTTTTATAGCTCTTTGCAGAACTTAGGGCACAGCCAATTTTTTTTTTCCATTTTGGGCAGTTTTGATCATTTTGTGTATATCGCTTGTTGCAGTGTCTAATCTCGTCTGTTCGCTTGGCATCAGGCCGCGTTCAATTCGACTTTAAAATCTGCAGGGGATGGCATCTTCAAAATTTTCATTAGGGCTTTTGCACGATTGTATTTTATATATATCACTTGCAGCAAAGGATTGGGTGACCTTGAGTCCTTAGTATTTGAGTATGATAGATTGATATGCATTCTCCAGGGGATGGCATACTCAAATTCATGAATAATGGCCTGTAGCATCAATGCACATGTCCAAAACAGAACACTGAAGCAGCTCCCGACGACATTGAGGGAGCTGGCGACACTCTTGAGTGCATGGGCAATCTCGGTTGCAGCATCTGCATTGCGCTTTCGAGGCCTGCAGCGTCTGCCTTCACTGAGTGACGAGGACGCAGCCCACTTGTGTTGTGGGTGCACAGGTGAGGACGGCATCAAGTCATCATCCCCCAGAGTCTGACGCAAAAGAATTAGAATATCCCGCACTAGGGAGAGTAGTGAACATACCATTGGGAAGCTAGAGGAAGACAGCTCAGTGGAGCTCAGGCTGTTCGGGGGCGATTCAGTTGTCGGTTCTTGCGTAGACTGCATGGGCTAAACAGTCGACTGCAACTGCATCTGGGATGCTCTGCCGGCATGGAAGGCCCCCACGCCGGTAGCGACAATTCCCTTCACAATGTAAAGAATGTCATCATAAAGAGGGAAGGGTGTCTTCTGTGAGCACTTTGCTTTGGGATGCTTCTGAAGCGGCCTTAGTACGACCCGAAAAAGACAACAAAAAAAGCATGCACCTTAAGGTACGTGTCCCAAACCTCCCCTGTGGCCATCACCATCTTCAAACCATCATCCCACCCAAAGCCAGACACGTGAGACAGAGTGTCAACTTCGATGAGTGAAGATTTGAGCTGCTGAAAATCAGTAATCATTGACAGACACGAGCTGGTACACACATTGCCCCAATGATCCAAGCATTTTTCTCCCGTCTTCGGAGGACCCAGGATGTCCTTCAAAATGTCCATGCAGTGGGCCCAGGTCTGAGGCTTCCAGCCATTTTCCAATTGAAAGCCATCGTCTTTGCACCAGTGTAATTTTGTAATGAATGTCAAGTTGTCCAAGCCGCGCCAACTGCAGCGTGGTCCTTTGGGGGGCATAGATATGGTATAGAATTAAAGCAATTAGGGGTGTGTTATGGAGATGGGTACGGGCTGAAACTGTAGCTAGAGTCTCAAATTTGGGGAAGGAAATGGTGTGACAGCCCCCCAAAAAACAAGCCGAGCACCACTGAGCACCCATCAGCTCTGAGTTGATCCTGCTCCGCTTGGAGAAGGTGTCTGCCTTGATTTTAGCTGGGTGGCTCCCATGAAGCCGTGCCACTGATCAGGCCCTAAATGTTTATATTTATTTTCACATTACCCTCTTCTCATGCAGTATTGTAGCATGCAGCTAAATATACTTCTCCTATGTGATTTTTCAAGTGCCCAAAGCTCGACTTCGGAGTAATGTCACCTATAGCCTACCTAAACCCTCTTGTTAGAGGTGGAGATGTAATGATGTCTCTGTTTAGGAAGGTCCCAGCTTTGGGTTTGAATTGCTACCAGCACAGTATGGCTTTCTAACTAATAGCCCTGTATACAATATTTTGTTCGTGATTTTTAGGTTATTATTGGGTGACTTTCCATAAGCATAGAATAATGATTCTGGCATATTTCTGCTCTTGCCGTTGCCGCTGCCGAGTCAGCTGTCAGGACCCCATCAACAGGAAACCCAAAAGCGTACAAGAAATAATCCAGATCTACGAAAATCTGTAGAGGGGTACCCCCCCCTCTACAGATTATTATTCATTGGAATAAACTGTTTTGGGTGGCCAACGGGTACTCCTCGTCCACTTGTGAAACCAGCGACCCTCTGATTCATGTAAGAAAAATTCAACCACCTTCTGTTACCCATCGGAGTTCGTTCCGGCCTTTGTTCAAGCATGAAGTCCAATTCATGTTTTTACTTCTTTCTTATGGGAATGGAAGCCGTTTATCAGACGATCCGAATTTCCTGTACCTTGATGCCATTGCTGACACCTTCAACTAAGCTCAGAAATACCCCAGGATTAGTTTATGCTTATGGAAAGTCAACCATTGGGCCTTCTACCATGGATGTGACAGCGGCGGCGTGCACTTTGATGGGGGTGATGGTGGCGTGATGACAGGCGCGGGAAATCCGATGATTAGATGACATTGATGGCGACGTCAACGCCCGATCGGGCGATGACAACGAACCCCGTGACCTGGCGGGGCTGTCCGCTTGCGAACATCATGTGACGATGACACAGCCGCTGCCACTTAGCTATTATACCATTTCTTGTAGTTAACTTGAGATTTTTATATTCTATTGCCTCTAAATAAATTTAATTAAATGGTAGGTATATAAGTTATTTTTTTCCCGTGGAAATTGTGCTATTATTAAACCTTCTGCCGTGGACATCGACGGCGGCGGGGACTTTGATGGGGCAGCTTGATGACAGGCGTGGGGACATCTGATGACATTCATGGCGAGGTCAACGCCTGATCGGGCGATGACAGCAAACCCCGTGATCCTGCGGGGTGTTCCGAAGATATATATGATGGCATCATTTTATCAAAAAACGTGGAGAGAGCGTGGTGATTCGCAACTGCAGGGTCAACCGCAGAATAACCGCAGATCAACTGCAGTACACCTGCCAATCAACTGCGCTTACTGCAGTTGTGAGTGAACTGCAGTGGCTTTTGCCACCTGTGTCAATGCGCAGACCGTCAATGAAGGCGCAACCAAGGTCAACATCCGCATCGTCCCACACGTGGTGTCATCGCAGCCAGTGCCTGACCAACCGAGTCTTCTGGGTCAAATTCATGACTTCAAGTGGGAGGAATATCGCACCGGTGCGGTTCCAAACGCTCGGATGATCAGCCCATGGCTGATGCGGACCCGGTGGCCGGAGCACTTCGAGCAGTATCGGCCGTACACCGCAGACCTGCGAAATCTGGTAGCCATGCCCACCGAGACCGCGCTTGGCCGCCTACATCACATTGCCAAGTCGTATTTTCACCGGGCGACAGGGCTGTTGGATTCTACTGACGAGCTGGTCCTCCAGAAACTCAATTCGCACGATCCAGATAAGGAGTGAGTTCTCTTTTTCCCTAACACCCTCTGCTTCTTATGGAAATAAAAACCCAGCGGAATCAACAACACCCCTCTGCATGCGCACCACCAGCCGGGCACCCTCGACGGTTATGTGGTTCCCGTCACACATTTTGTGGCCGGTCTTCTGCGCACCTCCGAGCACTACTCCTTTCCTACATCCCGGCGCCTGACCGCCGCGTTGAGTGCATTCCAAGAGGCAGAGTACAGCATCAACACCCTGCATTTCGTGCTGATGGCGCTTTGGAAGGCTGAGAGGTCAAAGACTCGCGACTGCAAAATGCCGGATCCCACCATGTGTTTCCTAATGCTGCAATCTGTCGACACTCACGGCAGCTTTGCGGATCCGAAGCAGACAACGGGTCTGATCGCTAGGCTCTGCCGGTGCATCCAGCTTGCAATGGTCACCGAGATCCACCGGTTGGTTGAGAAAGGCAGGCGCCCGAGCCAGATTCAGGCTTTCGAAGACATCAGCTCGTTTGTTATCGAAAAGGAAATGACCACATTCAGCAGTCTGATGAGCTTGCAGCACTATGCGTCTGCCCTTGTCTTTCAGAGCATGTCACTGCCCAACATCTGGTGGATGGACCGAGAAAACTGGGAGGTGCTGCTGTACAAGGGTCGAAGGATCACGTTGACGCAGCTGGGTGAGATCTTTGACAAGCTCGAGGCCGAAATCATCGACTTGTGGGAGAACAAGGTCCTGATGGGCTTGAAGTTGCATGCCAAGTATAAGGACCTCGCCGATAACCTCACCCATGCGGAGCCCGGGTCCTCATTCCTCGATGATCCCAGCAACCCCTTTCACGCTCTGAGGACCGGGCTGGCTGATGCCATTTTCAATGATCCCGAACTGGTGCAAAAGTTCCAGACCATTGATGCAGACGGCAACGAACACGTCAACATCATCTTCTGTCGCCAGTGGATGATGTCCCTTGCCGAACTGGAGGGACTGGTCATGCTTGCAATCGACATGATCAGTGGAGCTCCTCCTCGCGGAACGGAGCTTGTTTCGATGCTCGCCCGCAACAGTCTCACCCGACTTCGCAACCTGCGAGCTCTTGGCAAGTTTATCGCCATCATCCGGCAATACGACAAGACCACCAACAACACGCAGGCCGACCACCTCATTCCCCACGCCGTCTCTGCGGTCAACGCGGACGTTCTCATTCAGCTGCATACCTTTGCACGGCCTTTGGCTCAAGTGCGTATTGCTTTCCTTAACAGGAGACCAAGCTAAAGGAAATTGAGCAGTTCCTAAGCAGCATAGTGTTTCCCTTGGACAAGGAGCTCGTCACGAGCTATGCAGAAATGCTCTTCATGGATTATGGCAAGGTCTTCACATCAGACAAGTTGACTTTGCTGATGAGCAAGTGGTCTGGCCCGATTCTTGGCTGGGAGATGAAGATGAGCCATTGGCGGCAGATCAACATAGCGTGGAGGCGCAAGCTTTGTGGAAGGGCTGCAGAAGACATTGAGGCTGACACAGCCGGAACTGTGAATGCACTGCAGAGTGGTCACAGCTGGCGCACAGAGAACCAGATGTATGGCCGTTCACCCGAAGCGCAACTCGGTGTGGCAGAGGACCTGCTGCATCTGTTCCTGCTTGCTAGCACCGACTGGCAGAAGGCAAACAAGGTCGTGCCAGGAGGGCTTTGTCTGCCTTATCAAGACAGCACCCGTGCCCACTATACCTCCCTTGTTCTTGACGGGACAATCAAGCTCAAAAATGCCCCTTCTACTGTAAATACGGTGGTGGTTGCCAATCCCATCGCCAACTCTGCGCTCAGCCAGATGTTTGTGGAGTTTGAGCGCAGTTCAACCAGGGCGAGCAAGACCATCGTTGCAAAACAGGACGAGAGTATGCAGGTGCTCACGGCGTTGCTGGCGGAGGTCACTCTTCTCCGACGGGAAGTCGCTGCCCAAAGACCACTGCTTCTGCCGACCACTCCCAAAACCTTCTCGCCTCTACCCGACTCGCATCTGACCCCCAATCACCCGGCCACTCCCTCCACTTGTTTGACGCCCAGGTCTTGGCAGCTCAACCCTCCCCCTTCGCGACCTGTAGGTCCACGTCCCTCTCCTCCGTGGACACCATCTCGTCGATCAAAGAAACCATCTTCACCAATAGCCGACTTGGAATACTTTGCAGGGTTGGGTTCGTGTTTAGTTTTGCTTCTTTCTTACGGGCTGTCTGAAATGCAATGCCCAGATCAGCCTCTTCGATCGGCACCTGATCCCATGCCAAACGCACCAGGATGTGTGTTTTTAAATTTCCTTAACGCCTCCGCCTGCTAAAGGAAATTGGTTTCAGCCAAGCCTGATCTTCTCCACTCTCTGCGCAAGCTGTACGGGCCAACCGCTGACTGGCGTGATCCCAAGCAGTACAAGGCTGTCAGAGAGCTGCTTGCTCTCGAGAATGATGTTATTGTTGCGCTCAAGACCGGTGGTGGAAAGACACCTGTTGCAATCCTGCCTTCGATGGTTGAGAACGGATATACTGTGATCATCTTGCCATTGGTCTTGTTGATGGCGGATTGGGAGCGTCGTCTCGTGAAGCTAAGGCTCCCGTACGAGTGATACCTGGGGCAAAGGGCCCACAAGACTTGCATGGGAGACACAATCTCATCCTTGTCTCCTCGGACGTGGCAAAGCACGGTCGCTGGACACAAGCGATCATGCAGCTCCACAGCGGGAAAAAACCGGTCCTGTGGTATGTGATGGATGAGGTGGCCTACTACTTTTCGGACTATGACTTCCGGACGTCTCTGGTCGACCCTTTTGCACTCCGTGTGTTTCCCTTCCAGATGGTTCTGATGAGTGCCACAATTCCACCAGGCGCTGAACTGTTTCTCCAGAAGCAGTTCATGCTCGTGAACCCGACACGCCTCTCGACCCTCAGTGAAAGGGCAGAGCTGCGGGTCATCATTGAAAAGCCATGCTCCGACTTTGCACAGCAAATCACAGTTGCCAAGCAGCGCATCTCCGACATCACCCAGAGGTCTGGCTGGGCTCCTAGGCACCGGTTTCTTGTGTTTGTCACGAGGACTGAAGATGGTCAACACGCTGCCAAGGCGCTCGGTCTGCCCTTCTATCACGCAGGGATCAAGGAAGAGGAGCGCGAAAAGATGTACTCCAATTGGGTTGCGGGACTCACCCCAGGCATTGTGGCGACGACCGCTTTGGGAGCTGGAACCGACTATCCCAATGTCCTCTTCACCATCCACCTTGGGCTGCCTTTTGATCTGGTCACGTTTGAGCAACAACGCGGCCGAGCCGCGCGGGGCCCTGGCACAAGGGGGCGAAACTTTTTGATCCCGGTGCGGACGTCCAAGTTTTATGGCAAGGTGGATGAAACCTGGGGGGACATACGGGGAGCCGAGGCCATGTTTGATCTGGTCTTCAAACGTCCAGCCAAACCGTATCCGCAAGCGTGTCTGGTCTATGCCACGACACAATTCATCGACGGCAGAGGTGTGACCTGTCCGAAGGTGCGTGTGTACGGAGATTACTGCACCTCGTGCATGGAGAAAGGTCAGGACCATTCTTTTGATTCCCCAACATGCACAGCACACTAAGGAAACTTTTTCTGTCTATCTTTTTTCCAGGCAACCCCGAGCCAGGTCAATTGATCTCCCCTCGGAAGCTCCTGCCGGAAGCCCCTCTTGCTTGGACTCCGCCTCACGGGATCAAGCGCAAGTTGCACAATGCTTTTGGATCTGTTGTTGAAGAATCTCGAAAGCGTGTGGGTGCAACCATTGAAGTCAGACATGGGAAGCTGCAGGTTTTCTTTGACTTGTTTGACCTCGCCGGAGACAGCTGCGGCTATTGCTTTGCACGTGGGCGGCCCAATGCGGAGTCCCGACACAAGTATTGGACATGCCCTTGCATTGACAAGGAAGGGCGGCAGAAATCATTGAGTGCCTTCCGACGGGTGGTCAAATACGAGGGGTCAAATCGTCCCTGCTACACCTGCCATATCTTTTCTTTCGGCCAGAATGCCCTGCACCCGGACTATCTCGCCGGGAGCGAAAGATTCTGCCCGCAGGATAACTTGGCGGTCGGTGTCGCTCTTGCAGTGTTTTTTGACTCGGACCTACACAAGCGGGCCCTTGGGTATTTCCAGCCAGAGAAAACGAAAAAGTCGTGGGCAACGATCGAGGAGTATGCTGATTGGTTCTCTCAAAGGCATGAGGAGTATATGTGGAATAGCATGGCACTTCTCAAGTGGGCCAAGGATCATTTATACCAGTAGTTCAGGGTCTCTGAAACAGGCTTGTTCCGTCTGGAAGAACTTCAGTAAACTATGTATCTGATCCGCCAACCTGGGCTCAGGTTGGCCTAGCTATATACGCGGTTCAATTGGGTACCCAACCGAATTGAAGTGTGCATCCCTTTTAGAATCGGCTCTAGAGAACAAGCATTTTTTTTAGCACACAATAGGCCCTAAAGAACGAGGATTTCTAATCCTCCCTAGAGAACCCATTTCTTTAGCATAAAATCAGCTTTAAAGAAGGGAAAATACCAGGTACCAGGTACAGCTGAAAATCAGATTCAACAGTTTTCTTTAAATCCAAATCAGCCCAAAAGAGATTGTACCTGGTGCCAGGTACACGGATGAGATACTTAGCTTACACTCAACCCGAGCCTCAACAGCTCCAATTTAATTGCTACACAATGCATTTCGAATGGCTTCCTCAAACTTGCCGGCACAGTCTTTGAGCCAATGCCGCAAACGGGGGTGCAGAATATTTTTCTTGGCTTCAATCAAAAAGCTCCCTTGGCAAACAAAAATTTGCCGAGCGCCTGCGGCACGCGGAATTTGGCCCGCAAGTAACGGGGAGTGTCATTTGTGTCTAGAGGGCATGACAAGACACAAACCAGGTCCAGGTCTGCCATAAACGGGGGTGCAGAATATTTTTCCTGGCTTCAATCAAAAAGCTCCCTTGGCAAACAAAAATTTGCTGAGCGCCTGCGGCACGCGGAATTTGGCCCGCAAGTTACGGGGAGCGTCTTTTGGATCTGGTGGGCATGACAAGACACAAACCAGGTCCAGGTCCGCCGCAAACGGGGGTGCAGAATATTTTTCCTGGCTGCAATCAAAAAGCTCCCTTGGCAAACAAAAATTTTCCGAGCGTCTTTTGGATCTGGAGGGCATGACAAGACACAAACCAGGTCCAGGTCCACCGCAAATGGGGGTGCAGAATACGATTCCATCAACCCATCGTTAACTACCCGCGCTGCAATCACTCCCCGTGCGTACCACTCACCCACGAACTCCGGCCGCCAAACCGAGTCGATATTCGGATTCCTCGACCTCAAAAGCTGTAGGCTCACTATGGATGCCCGTCTGCGTCGCCCCAGGTACACTGCTATATATTATTTATCGTGTTTCCCACTAACTTCGCTCTAAATTATTCAGCTTGCCTAATATTGCCCCCGTACGTCGCGCCTCTTGATACTAGGTCAAAATCATGTACACACCGCGTCCTGACCCATTTTTAGTACTGCGCTGGCACCCACTTTTGATGCAGGCTGCGTGTGGAACCTCGTCGTGTTGTCGTGGCATCCTCTGCTTTTCTTTTGTGGTGGACTCGCAATGTTGTCAGAACGGAAGTGCGAGAAGGACTGCTGCGGTTGGGGCTGCTGAGGAGTGCATTGACTGGTGAGTAATTTATCCTCCCTACTTCATTCTCCCTTATTCATCCTGCACATTGTTCTTCTTCATACTCCCCTCTGTCCCCCTCGCTTTCTCCTTGCTTTATCCTTTCTTTAATTTCTCTACCTTTCCTTCGACTCTTCACATGACCGCTGAAACTGATTTCGGTTCTCAGATTTCCTAGGATGGCCGCCGACGGCTGTAACATCGTATGAAGGATTGTAAGTAGCGAGATTTAGCACATACTGTATGATTCTGTATTACATATGTTTTGTGAGGGATCGTTCATAATCACACCGAGATAAACAAAATATCAGGCGACTTGAAGTTGGTATGTATACATAACATATCAATTAACAAATAAAATGTGTGGAAACTGGACCTATTTATCTTGGGCTCAGTTCTGTGAGCAGACTGGTGGCTGTACACTTTTGACTGTAAAAAAAAAAACAGAACAAATCGGAAAAAATTCTGAGTTTTTTTTTTTCTTTCTACACTCAAAAGTGTACAGCCACCAGTCTGCCCACAGAACTGAGCCCAAGATAAATAGGGGTATGCATGTAGGTGTTTCATTGACGATGTGCGTGCGAGGGCCGAGGGAGCTGAGAAGCAAGTCAGGTGAAAGGAAGGCGTCTGAAGAAAGGCAAGTCATCACACCTGTCCCCTCTCCTTCTTTCTCCTGTTGTCTTGTTTGTCGGCAGCGCCATGGGTAGCATTGTACAGTCTGAATGAACGGCAAGAAAAATGTTGTCGCTGAGGCAGCTAAGAGCGGCGCCTGGTACTGGGCCTGGCTTCATAAGACAGTTGGTTGGTCTGTGGTGGGCGCGGCATGGTGGTCAGGAAAGAGACAAGGGACCGAGTAACACGTGATGTTCTTGAATCACAAGGGTGGCACTGTTGACTGCCAAACACCGCAGGACACATCACTTCGACTTAGCTCTGACTTCGATAAGCTCTTCTTGACATTCACTCTCGCATAAAAATCTAGACTTTGTTCATATCATCCGGTGCAAGGTCAACCTTGGTTGCACTGTCCACTGAAGTCAACAATGTTCCGGCGGCATTCTGGTATAACACCCTTGTGCCCAACTTGTGCCACTCTGTTCATAAAACATTGCATAGTGTTGAGAACTCACTATGCGACTCCATAGGTCTCCAGTATTGTTTATCCTTGCCAGGGGTGAGTTTCTGGGTTGTGTCCTCATTTTCCCCCAATATTAACAACACTTTGCCGATTCATGCCACATTCCGGAACTCAAGTTGTACAGGAACTTGAGTTCGGCGAGAACTTAAGCGCTCGAGGAGAACTTCAGTTCGGGACTCAAGTCTTAAATGCTATCCCCATATATACATATGAACTGAACTGCAATTGCATACTTAAGTTCTGGCAACCAACTTAAGTTGTCTGCATGACTTGAGTTCATACCTAACACTGAAAACTTGACTCCCAATGGATACATGGTTATGGTATACCTATGGTACAGCTCTACTGTATATTAGCAGGACTTAAGTTCTATAGAAACTCAAGTCCTCGATGCGGTCGAACCGCCTAGGACTCAAGTGGAGCTAATAAAGTATTTGGGAACGCAGTGAGCGGTGTAAGAGTGGGATTTGCCAGCAAACCGCATGTGTTACACAGGTTCTGGTGCCAAAAAAGAGCAGGAGTAAGGAATGAAGGAAAGTAGATGAGAGTCCAGCAGGGACTGAGGCAATATAGAAAGGATGTAGAGATAAAAATGATAAGAGCACCCCATGACATGCTCCCATAAGTGGTTCTTGTGTTCTCCCAACTCTTCTATGACCTCCTATTATTTTCTATCCCAAGTTTCTCCTCCATCCGGGCCATCCGTGTTATCAAGGCTGCCATGTTTACATGCTCAGCCGTGTCAATGGGAACCTTATTATATGCCGTCATGAAAGGAGAAAATTCCGTAGCTTCAATATCTACTATGCAGTGTGATCAATAGGAGTTCAGAAGTAAATTCGAGGTTGCTCCTTGCCTTCAAAACTACACTTAGTTTGATGGAGAGGTACCAATAAAGGAGTGTTGGAATCTGAGTTAATTGAGATTGGTGGGCAGACAGCTATCAATTTTTGATGTACCTTTGTCAGGGGAGCCGACAAATGCCCGGGCAACGACGGAAAAAATTGTCCATACCGTGGAGACCATCGCAAATGTTGACACAAATACACTGGTGATCGCTGACCCCAAAGGCTTTAATCGTGGGACAGGTCGAAGATATTCAAAAACAGGGATCCGATCAGTTTTGTTGATAGCAAGGCTGGAGTTTTGCCATTGTGCTATGATTGTGTCATTCGAAGGAGCAGCACGCATTCTATCGGCAACGGATAGCGTTATTGTGCCGAATGGTGTGGAGGCGTCGCCAAGGAGAAACTGGGGAACCTCGACCGGGGTGATGCTCCTGTTGAACATCTCGGGAGAGTTATCAATCTGATTCTCAAGGATGACCCCCAGATCCCGGCGCACAACGTGATAAGAGACTTGGAATAGATTTTGGAATGTTGTGTCCAATGCAGACAAATCCTGAGACCCAATGTAGCCCTGCCGATAGATAGGATCCAACCCAGCAAACAGATCAGTGGTGTTGGGACCTGTCCAGGTATACGGGATGCCCCAGGGTGACGTGATAGCTGTCGTGTTCTGCACGCTTCCAGAAAGCCCAACAAAGCGAGCAGGTTGTGTGCTGCACGGCGGTTGCAGAAGATTCACAGACTCCAGCTTGAGATCCTCATCCGACATGGCGGCGATGGGCCCAGTGCAGTTGCAGCATGGCCGCACAGTCACCGTGACTGCACCATTTCCAGATGGCACATCATCAACACCTAATACGCTGCGACTCCAAGTCAATTACAGCGCACAGGCAGTCTGATTATCTGCCTCACCCATACCACAAGGCTTGTTGCTTGAGTGACTTATCAAGGATTGCAGTTTCAATTTTTGCTTGCACTCACCAAGTCAGCCCCGAAATTGTCAAATAAGGGAAAAGTGTCCAGGCCGCCATGCAGGAGAAGGCCCCAACTCATCTGAAACAGGGTTGGGCTCGTACAGGTTACAAAGCCCTGGAGGTAATCAGCAGAGGAAGCATTATACGTAGGTTGGACTGACCGAGATTGCATACAAGTAGTATTGATAGACCGTGGTTGACTCCCCTAGGTTACGGCCAACGGTAGCCGTGATATTTGTCTGGATAATGATTTAACTGCTGTTAGGGGAAAAGTGGACTGGCACGCACAACATCGCAGCTGCTGGAGAACGGATTGTTGTAATACGGGAATGAGAAGACTGGCCGTCCGTTTTCCCCTGCATCGAATGCGCTGGTGATCGTGTAGGCGAAGACAGAGTTGTTGAGTCGGAATGTTTGGCCTACATTCATAGTTACAGGTGCAAATGTGCCTGTGGGATCATGCAGGAATGAAGGGATTATGTTGCTCATGGGCAACCCAGGAAGCGTGGCATTGGGAAAGTAGGTGAATTCCTGTACAGTCTCATAGGCTGATAAGGGAACTAACAGTGTGAGTTAGCACAAGTTGTTTCAGTGCAGTTGATGGCGGGGTTACCATTCAAACAGGTGAGAAGAGCGGCACTCGCAAAGAGGAGGAACAGTGCGAGTGGTGTTGTCCAGCGCCAAGGATATGCTGCAGTATTGGTTGAAAATACAGACAGTGTTTTGAGCATGACACTTACGCTGTTGGGGAACATAACCAATTCTATAATCAGCGATGAAAGCGGGCAAGTATCGGAGGCGGGCCATAGGACGGAAAGATGGATATCAATCTAGCTTTGAGGAAGGCTTTCCTTATAAGCTATTGCGGGTACGAATTAGTTGCCATTGAAACTCGAAAAAATAGACTGTGAGAACATCGGGAGTTATACACTTTGCTCGCACGCGCTCGTACGCGCGCGTGCACGAGCGCACAAGACATCAAAAGATCGTAACCCCTAACGATTCGAACGATGACCAAGGGGTCTCCTTCGCGACGCTGACGGGAGACGAACAAGGGGTCGAAACAGGTTGACAAACACGGTAATACTGTGATTACAGTTATGGACGCATTGGGCTCCCAATCTGCTATTAGTAGGATTCGTGTAGGATCTATTGTCATCATGTGGATAACGGGCCTGGAGGCTTGATGCTGAGAATAGACCGCTCTAACCGCCTGGCTGTGTCAATTAAATCTTCCTATTATTGGTCCAGTTCTTTGCGCCAAGCTCTGGTGCTCCGAAGCGGAGACGATTCGAAGGATGACCAAGGGTCTCCTTCGCGAAGCTGACGGGAGAAGAACAAGTGGTTGAAACAGGTTGACGAACACGGTGATAATGTGACCACAGTTATGGACGCATTGGGCTCCCAATCTGCTATTGGTAGGATTCGCGTAGGATCTATCTGTCGTCATGTGGATAACGGGCCTGAAGGCTTGATGCTGAGAATAGACCGCTCTAACCGCCTGGCTGTGTCAATTAAATCTTCCTATTAAAATTGGACTAAATTGAAGATTTTGGACCTACAGTTCGGCCATTGAGAATGGGGGGGGCAGGCCACTTGTACATGATTTGTAGGACCCTCAAATAACTCAATATTAGCAGAAATGAGGGCAGGAATCGAAGCCATTTGAGCCATTAGCCATCAATTTGCGCAATGCAAAAAGCCATCAGATGGCTTGAATGGCTGCAGCGCAAACACTCTATTATTGGTCCAGTTCTTTGCGCGGATCTCTGGTGCTGTCTATATCGTCCATGTGTGGATTGCAGACGACACTCACCGAGGTGATCGCGCAGATGTTTCTGGATCCCAACTGAATCCCTTCTTTGTTTATACCATCTTCGCAAATGAAGTGGAACTAAAATATCCTCACTTCTGTGCGATCCCCACTGCAGGTTCGGTGTTCCGATGGCGTCGACGAGGAAAATCAAAAATCATGGTCCTGTCAACTTCAGTCCATCGGATGTATAGCTACGGCTCAAATAGCGTAAAGTCAGCAAATGCCCCAGAAAGGGATTCTCCAAACTCAGACCTCTGGAAGACAGCACTCCCTCCTGGTTTTCAAATCGCAGAACTGTGAGTAACCCATAATTTTTCACCGCAATACCCTATTAATCATTCAACAGGTCGGGACCCTTGGTATCTGTGTCCGGGAACATCCTGATATTTTTTCTAACCGTTGCGCAGATAGTCGCATATCTATTACATTGGGGACTGTTCGGCACTCTCACCATCCAACTATGTAAATTTGTTTCAGCCGACACAGTGGTGAATTTGCCCGACATTATCACCTGTGTATTCCTTGCAGGCATTCAAGCTGTGCATTTTCTCTGAATTGGGACCTGTGTCATAGTTCTGACAAAAATTTGAGATGGCGTAAAAGTCATCTGGTGTGGAACCCATCCATTTCTTTCGAGTCATTGAGTGGTGCTGTTTTCCTTGAATAACAAGCCACTTGCACATACAGTGTAGTACCTAGTAATGGGACGACACCCCGTAATGGGACAAAGGCATTTTCTCGCCGCTATAGATACCCTTTACCCCGATTCTTTTGCATACAGTAAGTATAACATATAAAGAACATCATATCAAAATACCATATCCGTCTTTGCCTGCGATCTCATTGTAGAGCAAAATCAATCCGAAAAGTCTAGAAAAGTGAAATCAAATCTGACCATCGACTTTGAATATCTATGGCACATATACTGTAAAAAACATAAAAAGGTGCACAACCTCACAATATTGGGTGGAAAATGCTGCAACCTGAAGAAAAACTGGTAAGAAAAGCACCACTTGTACTTGACATGGCGAGAAAAGCACAACTCGATAAACTTAGCTCCCAAAATTCACCACATCCTTCTGCAGCTAATTCCGGAGCACAAGCAGAAAACATGCACGAAGAAAAACAGCCACCCCTGAAACAGTTCTGAGAAAAAAAAGCACATCTTTCAACCACCCTCACAAAGACACAACTTTAGTATTCTCGGAAAGGTGCAACTTTGATTATTGCATTCTTACCGGGCGGATGTATGTCCGATCATTGATGTGCCCTGACAAGATGTTGCATTCTCCCTTTTAAGGAACAAAATCCGCCATCGCGACAGGAGGTTGTCGCTTGAGCTTCTCGGAGAGTAGTATAAATCCTTGTAACTGCCTGGATATCCTAGCTATCATCCTGCACTATTTTTGGCATGATTATCGGCCCATTCCAGATGCTGAACATCTGTATGGCCCGATGTGACACCGGAATTTTCCGTCCCCATAAATCACCCTCGCATGAAAACCTCTCACGGACATCGAATACTTTTGAATCCATATACAGTGTATCTGTAATCTTTCATGATTTATAGCATCATATCTAATATTTTTTCGTTTAGCTTCGACTTTTCGTTTAGAAATTTTCATGAACTACGCATTTGACCATGAAAGTATTGGATTTTTTGAGCAAAGGATGGCGTAGGACAGCAACAAAGACACGTAGGTAGCGTAGGAATGTGAGACGGTTTTGGGCCCCATCTGAATTGATGTTTCTGCCGTATTAAACAAGAATGGACGACCCCAGAGTCGTTGTAATTGTATACTACCAAATCTACCTTTTAAATGAATTCCAGGTCAGTTGAAAGCGCGGACTTGACACACGCAAATCTGAACAGGGCGCTCGCACTGCTAACATGGCCAAGAAGGCAATGAGCATGGCGTTCACTTTTTCGAAGGGACCGGGTCCAATCAATGACCCGATAAGATATCCACAAAAGCTGCCTCTGGATCATGAAATTTCGAGAGCCATTGTGATCGTGTTGGCTTAATTTGGTTCCGGAACCGGGACATGCCGATCATGGAGATCTTGACTCATCCAGAAACTCTACTCCTAACACCCATTATGAGTTCCGATGATGTCCACAATTTCCTCATGGAGGCCCACCGCATTTCGCAGGAGGCCCAATTCATCGTGGACTCGCTTCCGAACGCTGAACAACCTGCAGTGGAGCGTGTTTTGCACCAGCTCAGTGCAGTCCGTACTATCCTAACTCGACTCGACGACCCTCATTCGGACCCAGAAACTATTACCGCACTGGAAACCTATGTCAACAGCCTTATCGATCCCCTTGAGGATTTCCTAACTAATCCACCACCTCCCCCCACACACCAATATCCCATTGCATCCCACTGGTCGTCGCGGCCGTCCCGCATATCAACTCGATCTCGACCGAGCGCTGTTGCTCCACGATTTAGGCAACACCTGGCAAGATGTTGCAGATGCCATGGGGGTCACTAGACCTACTATTTACAACCATTTGGACCGGGCGGGTCGCTCCACTGCTCGCAAGGAGTGGACAGCGATTTCGGATGAAGATCTCGACGAAAAGGTGGCAGAGATCTCTCTGTTTCATCCCTTCTCTGGCTCGGCAATAATCTTGGGGCATCTGGAGGCACAAGAGGTTCATGTTCCGAAGAAGCGTGTGCAGGACAGCTTGAGGCGAGTGGATGAAATCGGTGTTCTAGTCCGGTATGTTCTTTCGTGCGCTGAAATCAGTGCCCTTCAACTCACCGAAATTTCCAGGTGGTCAGGGATAATTAAAAGACGAATATATAAGGTCAGAGGTGCAAATGCTCTCTGGCACAATGACGGCAATGAGAAGTTGCGCCCGTGGGGCTTTTATGTTCACGGTTGTATCGATGGTCACTCACGCCTGATCATCTACCTTGAATGCCGGTCAAATAAACGAGCGAAAACTGTCGGTGACCTGTTCCTGGCTGCAGTCGCTGTGTTTGGATGGCCCAGCCGAGGTCGTGGGGATTTTGGGAAGGAGAATAATGAGATGGAGCGGCTCCTCATAGCGCACTGGGGGGCAGCACATCGCGCTTATCTGCGAGGAAGGTGTGTTGGCAACTTATATGACAAACTTCCGCTGAATTGACGTTCAGATCTCTCCATAATATTCGCATTGAGCGTTTGTGGAGAGACATTCGGAAGGACACGATGGAAATGTTCCGTCAAATTTTTATCTACATTACAGATCATGATCTGCTGGATATGAAGAACGCAGTACACCGCGCTTGTCTCTTTCTGGTCTACCAGTCACGCATACAGGCTTCGCTCGATCGCACCCGAGATGGCTGGAACCATCACCAGATTCGCACGGAGCGCAATAAAACACCAGTAGCGTTGTACGAGCTCAGCCGAGAGGCTGCTATCAACCACGGCTATTGGACTGGGGATCCCGGGGACGATGCTGCGCGCGTCGCCAACGACCCATTGTATGGTTACGACGGCGACGCTCCGCTACCGCCCCCTGGGGAGGCTGATGATGTGGTGAACACCTCAGCAACACCGGTTGGGCCTGAGGCAGAGCGCGAGGCTGGAATTTGCGTGAATGACGATGACGAGTTGGCTGCGGTCAAAGAGCTCATGCCAGACTTTGACTTCGAAGAGGATGACCAAAATTGGGGAATCGATGTATATTACCGGGCTGTAGTAGTACTGATTACAATAATGGGACAAGATTGAGATTACATCGGCTTTTTGAGGTTAAGGATCTGCGAAATTGTGGTCGTGACTTTGCGCCAAGCGTCGCTTTGAGTTCCGTTCTGGTCAGGGTGGTAAATCTGGTGGAATACAAGGTCAATTAAGAAGGAAGAAACCAAAAATCACTTACGAGACTGAGCTTAAGGTACTGGGTACGCGGACTTAACCCGAACAAAAGAGTTGGGTTTGGGCGCCGACTCTCCACAGGATGGGGGAAGCGTGACAGCAGACGCCTGATCAGCTCAGACCAGGATAGGTTCATCAACTGTTCAGCGTCCCAAACCTCACGGTCAACCCCAGATTCAGGACGAGGATTTTTCTGTGCCAAAGGAAGCGGGAGAAACTGTTCCCAGAAACGTGCATCACCCCAGCCATTGCCAGGCTTATAGCCCGGGGTGCCGCGATATGACGGCTTGGGCTTGGGGCGAAAATTGTATCCTGACGATGGGCCGGCAGTGGGCGGTGACCTCGGCGGCGGTGGCGCGCTGGAAGAAGGCTGTGGCTTCGGCGGGGGCCTCTTCTTGGACTCCTCTGATTGGGCGGCCTTACGCTTTGGCGGTGGAGCGCTCTCAGATTCCGACGCTGATGCAATGGGTATAATCAGTTGTAAACCCCAATATTGATATAGCAACGCACTGGATTCGACGAAAATTGGTTTCTTAGAGCGACTCTTTCTGCGCTTGGTCCGTCTCGCTGAAGATTCTGCCTTGAGCGCTTCATCCGAGGAGGCTATGTGGAAGCATGGTTCAAGATTTTCAAGATTTATTACCGAACGAAAGCGCCTACATATGCGATTGCGCTCGGTTCCTTATTACCATGTCCTTGTCGAGCTTTCGTTGCCTCCGCGGCCGAACCGGGATCTAAGCAATGGTAAGCATCAGACTCGAACGATAAACATGAACCGGAGCACCGTCGTCATCACTCTCATCGCTACTACTCTCAAACTCCGACTCGCTGCTGCTGAAAGCGAACAAAAGAGATTTATAAATCATAAACATGAGGCGAACTACTGCCCCTACATCGACGCCTTCTTCTTCTCGTCTGTACTCGCTCCAGCGCTGCGAGTGTTGGGCTGAGATGAATAAATCAGTTACGGATCGGAAGAGAAAAATGGAGACACTCTACCTTCGAGCTGCCGCCAGTGTTGGGTGGCGCAGAGTGTGTATGAGAGTGAGGACCAGATGTATCGCCTCCAGACTGCAGCCAAAAAATAATACAGTGAGCCGAGGGCGGTTCTCGAGAGATAGATCATACCTTGACAAAGGAGGTACTTTTGCGCGCCAATCCGGCGCAACAAAGACTGACATCGTTTAGGATGGTGTCATACTCGAGGTGTTCAAGCTCGTCCAGGACACAACAGACGATGTGTTCGTAGAAATACGGTAAGCCGTGGGGACCATCGATGAGAACGTCTTTAGACATCTGCTTCGACTCTTTCACATGGCCGAATACGGTGGCGAGCCCAAAGGCGAGCGATGCGGCTGAATCCCGATGGACATCGATACGCTTGAGTGCCTCGAGCATACGATTATTGGGAAGACCCATCTTTATGATACGGTCAGCGCGGACACCGACAGATCGAGTGAACTTCGAGTTCCCGGTACGGAACAGCACTTCGTTCAAGTCGCGGCAGCCCTTGGGATCCCACAACCACCGAGGGTGCTTGAACCGAAAGTGCTGCAAAGAGAAGAGCAGCGAGCGGGACGCGCTGTGGACCTCTGCAATAGCAGCAAGACAAAAGTCATCGCCTTGGACCATATGATGTGTGTTATCGATTCCGACATAGATTGATCGAAAATTGTGATTAAAAAATCGATCCCCCCGGGACCAATGAAGAAGAGAGAGTCAAATTCCTCTTCATCATCGTCCGAAGCCAACTGGGTCGAGGGACGGGGTAGTGCAGTTCCGACGGCGAGCAGAGGCTCAAGATGAACGAGGAAACGGGGGCGAAAGTACTCGTAGAACATTTGAACACTTATCATGCTCCCAAGAGTCATCGCCATCCACTCAGGGATGAGATGTTCCAGTTTTTCGAGTTCGTTGTACTCTTGAGGAATTTTCTCAAGCCACTGGCAATGTTGGATGAGATTCATTGAGCGTCTAAAGCCAGTCCGAACTCACCCAATCCGATGCAGCTTTCGGTTTGGTCATGTTCTTCAGAAGGCGCTTCATTTGAACATGCTCCGCGTGGACGGGCGCGGATTCATCGATATCGTCATGAAAGCGAAACGGCGACTGCAACAAATCAGGTTGATATCTTGCCAGCGAAGGAAACCGTACCTGTTGTCGGGCCTTTCCTTTGCCCTTGTAGTCCTTCTTTCCAGAAGCGTTAGCGCCCTAGAAACCGAGGTTGTATCAAATTGAAACCGCACTTGCGGTGAAATGCGACTTTACCTCTTCTTGTGCCTTGGACTTTCCTCCGCGACCATCCCTGCTCGGACCGCTTGAACGCTGGAAGAACATGTTAGCTCGAATTCCGCGGCTGAGAAACATGACTTGCATGACCGTAACGATCCGTATCGTCAGGTTTGTCTGTGCCGTCGACGTCGCTGTCGACGTCGCTGTCGCCGGCCATCTTGGTGTCCTGGAGATATATATGAATGCAGATATAATAGAAGAAAGAAACTGGTTACATCGCCGTGTTCCTGAGCCCCTACATCCTTATGCCCTTTAGATTCGTCCTCCTTGGGCGCCTGCAATCGAATCAGTTAAAATCATGAACGCAACTGGAAGTAACAACCTTGGCTTTCGGTTTGTCTTTTTTCTCCCGATTTTCAATGGCCTCGTCAGAGGACATGGAGACGTCCTAGCAGATCAATCCGTCGGGCGCAAGGCCGAGACGCTAATATACACACCTCGTCCCGCGTGCCGGTCGGAATCTTGCTTTTATCTTTGCCGAACGACTCGGACGTCTAAATTATTTTGTATGTCAACAACGATACATGTAAGAGCGAATGCAGACCTTCTGCTTCTTGGTTGGACGGGGATCTTCCTCGCTGGATGAGGTCGACGCATCCTGCGCATGTGCGTGAGCCAGTTGCATGAGAGTATTGAGCAACGGCCTTACCTTGTTCTTTGCCTGAGGGCGACGACTGCCAGAAGCCTGCATATGCGAGAGTGGTGAGGTTAATCAATGCACAGAATACTATCGACATACCTTTTTAGCTGCGGCTCCATTTCCTTCGCCGTCAGACAAAATCTGGAGCCTGAGCAGATGGTTTCGCTGTTTTGCGCGGACTGCGGGATGGCTACACCGCTATGAGTTAGCGGGACGAGTAAGGGATGAAAAAGGGACTCGCCTTTCCGAATGAGGCGGCGTCTCCCTCGGAGTCTGACTCGGTGCTTGAATCTTCGGAATCGGGGTCGAGATCCTCGACGAGACTGTCGGATTAACAGATACCGTTCAAGGTAAGGTTCGGACCCGTAGGATTGAGCGCAATGAAGACAAGGGACTTGAATGCCCGACCCGCGTGGCGAATAGTGGTGTCTGCAAGAGATCTGGGCAAATGATGAACAACCGGAATAGGTGACCAACGGAAAGTCTCACCTGTCCCAGTTCATCTTGTTCAACACTTTCGTCCCTTTGATAGGGCAGAGCAGGGACTTCACGCCTTTCTTCTTCTTCCATTCGCCAGAAACTCTTTTCATGGCCGACTTCACACGTAACAAACGAAATCCGTACTCAGCGACCTCGGGTATATCTTCAAACGCGTCGAGAACCGCATCGCGGACTTCGTCGGGAGTAGCGTCGGCTGGGATCGAAATCTTGCGCATATAACCCTCGTCGGCGAGGTCGTTGAGCCTTACATCAATCATTAGACAGGTAAGGCGTAAAATGGAATAAACTCGTACTTGTTGGCGTCAGGTTTCACGTACTCCCCACGGGCTACTAACTTGGTGCCTTCGACAACGATGACAGTGTACTCCTGCATCACCCGCTTTTTCTCCCTTGGAGCGGCAACCGACGGCGCTTTCTCCTTGGTGGCGGCCTTTGGAGGGTGACGGTTGCGCCTTTTGGCCTTAGAATCGTACGGGTTAAGGTCGCCGTCGACCTGGGACTGAGTGAGAGGGAGTTTATAACTGGATGTAAGGCAGGAGGACCATGATAACACACCTGCTGAGCCGGATGGAAGATACCGGCGGGCATGTGAGCCTTGATGTCCGCTTGGCGCTTGTTGGCGACATCTCTGAACGTACGAGGCGTCGGCCTGGAGCCGTTCAGCGTACTCTGAGTCGCCGTCACCTTTGGTGCCGTTGGCTGCGGCTCAACGGGACCTTCCTTGGGCTGGGGACCCGCAGGAGCTTCGGACGGGGTAATAGAGGGTGCAAAGTCGGGCTATCGGCACGGAAGATCAGAGAGGGGGCATCCGTCAACAGGAGACCTCACCAGGCGATGCTGCCCAACATAGCAACCGCAGACTGAGCACTTTACCCCTCGAAGTGACGCTCCAGAGGCCAAATTCTCGCAGAAGAAATCACTGCAGGAGGCAGTACAATCGTTATTGTTGCACTTGCCGACGTTATCGAGGGTCAGTGCCATTCTCTTGGTCACAGAAGAGGTGGGGGGAGGAAAGAGATAGGAGACAAATAGGAGATCACGAGCAAGAAAAAGATGGAAAAAGTATGGCGCCATTTGAATCAGATTGAAAGTCCGACAATTGGAAATCGGATTGCCAAGGCAAAGTCCTCAAGTCACAAAGTCCAAGTTGTGTTGTTTTTCAACTGTGTTTCGGCGACGCGTCGCGCGTTTGAGGTGGTTCGGAGCAAGTCGTGTCATTTTGTTCGCATCAGTACATGGTGCATCATTTTTCCAAACATGAACAACCCTTGTGTCTTTTCTCAAAGAAGTTGTGTTTTTTTTCCCCAGAAGCTCATGAATTATTTTACAGTATATAGCCCATAAATATCTTCATCTAAAATGGGATTAAAGCTCTGAGATTGGCATAGGGTATGCATGTATGTACGATACATGTATGTGTGATATACCGAGAGCGCGCAAGCAGAAATTGAGTGCTCCCCAAGGTGAATTTAGAAAATGGCTCGAAAACAGCATCAATCGAGATTGTCACGCTCGCACCTTCCCCATTTGGTCTCACTCGTACTTGGAGTCGGTTTCGCGTGGAATGCGCCTCCAGTGCTGGTGGACTGTCTCTCTAGTCCCATCCCAGAGCTCACCTCCCACCGTGCCTATGAATTGCCGTGTTGCCGCCAATTCTTTGGCCAAGTCCGCCTCATTTTCATGCTTCTCCCATGATATGAGCCGGTTACCGACACGAAGAACAAGCTGGCATAAGTTGAAAAGCTGATGCTTGAGCTCAGTAAGCCTGGAGGTAGTATCCTTGAGATTCCGCTCACCATGGCCAGCCGATATCTGAGCTAAATAAATCAAAACACGGCCCAAAATTGCCTCTTGCCACTCACCTCACCTGGAGAATGGTCTTCCATGCGAGATCCAAGCGCAAGCAGGAGCAAGCATATGCAGCTCTCAAGGAGAAATGGATGCAGCGCGCCATCCAGATTTTTACTGAGGGTCACGGCTCCTCCTTGACACCCGCACCAAGTCTCAATGATGCGCTTGCTCAGGCCGAGGAGGAGTGCTTTCAGCAGGACAAGAAGAAGGTTGCAATCTCTAAGTCTACCTTACAACGGCGCGTCAATGGCGGGCAGAGTAGGAAGGAGGCCCACGAGCACGAGAGCTGGCTGACCAAAGAGGAAGCAGAGACTGTTGTCGCGTTTGAAATCGCATGCGCGGACCGGGGTTTCCCTCTGAACCACCGCCGGCTCAAAGAACACGTTGACCAGCTTGCCGGGGCGCGTTGGGGCGACAAATTCCGAGGCGTCAGGCCTCTCATCCACCATTGAACATTTTGATACACAGCAAACTTGCAGAATGATAAACATCGATAGAATAAGACCACCATTTTGTTACGAGTTCATATAGGGAATGGAGGCAGAGACATGACTACTTTACATCGACAGAGAAGAGGGGTGCATGCATATTATACAGGGTAAGGAGGACTAGGACGGAGAAGGATTTCATGTGCGCTGTACAATTAGAAACCGCGGCCACCGGGCCATATCCGCCATATCCGCCGCCGCGATTATAACCTCCACAATAGTTGCATCCAACCCCACGGCAAGGATTTCCACCACGATAGCCGCCACTTACTGTATGCCATCTGCCAGTGTCGCTACTAGTTGGGCCTGCGTTTGATGGGGCGGTTGCTACGAGTGACAGTGTCGTCGCCACCTCAGATTGGGCATTCATATCGACATCGACAATGTCATGAGCGGAGCGATAGAACGAGCAAAATCTTAAAGAACGGTTAATATACTCGGTAGACACGAACCCAGCCCTTGGGGCCGTCTGTGGCAGCCCAATCGTCGCGGTTACGGTCGGTGGTGTTCCTCCAGGGGGACTCCACGCACTGCGGGACATGGTCCGGAGATCGAGCAAGAGAATAGAAATGAGGTGATAGGCAGATACAAGAAATCACCCTTTTTCCATCATGCGGCAAATGCGCAGCGTGGACCGAAGGGAACCGGTGCCGAAACACGAGGTGGATACGAAAGTCACCCTCGTTCTGTCATGCGGCAAAAAGCGCGGTGTGGACTGAGGGGATGAGAATAGAAACGAGGTGATAGGCAGATACACGAAATCAGGCCAAATCAATTAATCAGCAGGCACACAGTACACAGACTGTGTCTAGTGGTGTCAGTCCATCATACTAGACACAGTATACATCACATATGAAGGGTGATAGTCTATGTTGCCCTCTCTTTGGAGTGCCATAACAGATCTAAGCCTCGCAGGCATTGCTTTGACCGCAAGTCACACAGCATACCAACCAATACTTCCCAGTTCCAGCCACATGCCAAACTAAGATCACCCATTTTTTCCGTCTAGGAAACCCCCTACAGCTGACTGTATTGGTCAGGACTCCCCTCAGTATGGTCAAGGCAATTTTTCAGAATATTCTCCAGATATTTCAAGGACAGTGTGGTGGGCCACACACTCCCCTCACATTGGCCCAAGTCACGCCACCCGATCCAAACATGTCGGGTGGCGACTACCACCACCATTCACACAAAGCTGATTCACTGCTGGCCGTTACGGCATTCCTGAAGCTGGGGGCAGACACACACATTGCTGTCTTCACTCGATCGTGGGCAAAGCAGCTCAAGCCACATTCACAAGATACAAGCCTCGGAAGCATTTCGAAGCATTTCGAATTACTTTCAAGTACCCGAAATGAAAGATCCAGGTCCAGCAACCTGATTTGAATGTCTGACTGTCTGTGCTCAAAATGAAGGTCACTTCATTGTTCTGTGAAGGTAAACTGACCAGCAAGGCCACGCAATGCTGTGGAAGCTTTCAGCGCATTAGATTGAATAAAAGCACAAGTTTTTCCAAACATCAAGCAGGATCCTTGCTGATAGGCACAGCGGTACATCTTTCTTCCACCCCGCGACATTCAGTGCAATTGAAACCCGTCTTAAATGTCAATTTACTCTCCGTTTCATTCCCCTTGCGCAAAATTTAACCCAAACATCTTCCACCCCCCACCTTCAACCCACCTTCGATATCCGTTATCTTGCTCCGGAGTCCGCATCGCAATCCGGCCGCCGGCGCCGAGTGACCCTGACCAGAAACCCTGCTCCTAGCATATGGAGATTCAAGCTACCGTCGTATTTTGAATCGAGAATCCTGACTGCATGAGGTACGAAAGAAAGCGCGCGATGACTTGGGAGGCTTCCTGATGCATGCTTCTGTCACAGGCTGTCACCCCGACACCGTCCAAGCGCTACCAAGATTATTATTGTTTCCTTACCCTACAAGCTACGAGTACTGGGAAAAAATATCAGTATGAATTTAACATAGAGGAATTTTTATCGAGCCACATAGTTTGCAAAACATTTGGACCCCCCATGTTTTATGAATTTATTGAGCTGGGTGCTACAAATCACGCTGATCTTTTTTGGGCGCCGATCACCCGTCAATCACATAGGCGCCCAGGCGCCTAAAGTCGTAGAATTAGAAAAGAATTAAACCTTGTACAGTTATTTCTTTTATATTATACGTCTTTTGTTTTCAGATTGTGATCTTGCAATCCCTAAAGCTAAAGGTTCAGCTTCCGCCTCAAAGAGGCCTAATCCATGTCATCCTTGTCAATCTTCGTACTTGTGAAATGAGAGGACGACGTTGACGACTCGTATTACGACCAACTGCAAGCCATTTACACTATCTTATCCACGTATACGACATCCTCATGCACACGAAATTCTTCCTGCTCGGGTGGTCATCCGTTCTCCCGCTGGCCTCTGCGAGACGCTTGGGCTTGGGTTTGGTCGTCATCGTTACGGATGGCGAAGGCCGCCTTGCCGTCGTCGTGGAGGAGGAAGAGGGCGCGGCGGCCGTAAGGTGTGTCGAGGAGGAACTGGCCGTAATGGTAGAGGAGGAGGACACCTCGTGCGCTAGCGTTGATAAGAGCGCGCGAGGTACGGCGAAGGAGGCGCGGGCTGCGCACCCGGCGACTGGTCCCTCACGGTGTCGATGTCGGTGTCAACGTCCATCTCCATCTCCGCGACACGCGGCGAGTAGCGCGCGAGCTTGGGTGCGGGAAAGAAAGCCACGTTTCCACTCCCACTCGGACTCACAGGAAGACGCGCCACCTCCACGGGAGGGAATACCACCCGCTCCACCGCGCATAGGATGCACTCGCGCTGCCCACCCTGTACCTCTCCATCCACATTTCCTCTCCTTCCTCCTCCTCCTCCTTGGCGCCGCCCACTGGCTCCTCCTCCTCCTCCTCCTCCTGCGCGCGGGATTGAAGAAGATTGCGTGGATAACGGCGCGGTGGATGTGTGGGAGGTGCGCAGAGGAAAACGGTGCGGGCGACAGCGTTTGTGCGAGTGATGATGGAGACGCAGCAGCACACGCACACCCCACGTCGCCAAGCGCATGTAGAATGTTTGCGAGCTGGGCGATCAGCCGCCGCTGGTCGGGCGTTGGTGGGATGGGCGGTCTGTAGAAAGAGAAAGACGTTAGCATCGCGTTTGGAGGTAGAGAACTAAGAAAGAAAGAGGAAACGGGGATATCGAGGGTAGAACAGGATCAACAGAGTGGGAGAGAGGTAGTGGAAAGAAGGATAGAGAATTCGTGATAGTGATATGGCATGTCGAGATACAGCAAAGCGGATGTAGGTATGGATCGGGGATAATTTTGATAACGCGATAGAAGTCGTCAGATGGGAATGTAAGTAGGACGATCCAGAATTCAAAGATGAGTATCGAAGTGAGGAATAAGTGCCGAAATGGAGAACAAAGTGAATAAGTCTCAAAGTGGAGAATAAGTAAGAAAGAAGGGAGGGATCTCGAATAATCGAAGAAGATATGTCGGAGGGTTAGAAGATTGGCGTCGGGGACGATATCGTCGTTGGTGAGGTCGTACTGCGTGTTCGTCCGCGAGCAACGCCTCCTTGTTCTCGGCCGCGAGCGCGGGCTCGACGGTGCTAGTTCGACGTGGGCGTGGGCGTTGTCTTTGTTGGCGTGGGGATTGAAGTTGTGACGTGCAGCGCTAACGCTCGCCCGCCTCCTCCCGTTCCCATTCCCATTCCCCTCCCTCCCATTCTTCACCTCCCTCGCGTGGCTTGAAGTCGACGTAAACGCAGGATGCGCGTGCGCACACACCCAGCACGCTCCCCTCCTCAATCCCAAAGCACGCCGCGTGGCACCGCCGGCTGCACGCGTCGCAGGCGATGCTAAATCCGTCGTCCCCGCTCACGCCGCAGCGACGGATCGTCTCCTCCCTCTCCTCCTGCCCAGTGCACCCGCTCGCTGGCGCCGACGCCCCCGCTCGCGGTGCCAGCCAGCCCACTACCATTCCCATTCCCACTGCTGCTGGCGTGCGCGTTGCACGCCTGCACGGTGCTTTACTGTCGCCGCCCGTAGAGTTCGGTTCCCAGGTCACCGAAAACAGTACACAATGGGAGGAACTTTGGAAGGGTGATATTTTATAGAACAAACAATGGTGAACAGTAGCAGAGGGAAAAAAATCAGAATATTTCATGCTCCGGATAGTGAGTCCATATGCGAATGGCACAGAAGGTCGTAATCAAAGGTAGTAGCACTTGAATTCCCCGGGCTGGAGACCTTTCGACAGATAGTCAAGACGACGTCCACTCAAACAAGCTTGAACACTTACCCAGCTTGCGCAAGATCCCGCGCATTTGCTCCTCTCTCGCCGAATCGCCTTTCATCTGCTGTCCTGGTAGAGAAACCTCGTCGATGCCATCAGGGTTACCGTGCTCCCAAATCCCCCTCTCCAACTGCGTCGCGGCCAAGAAGTCGTACCAAGGGGTGTCACGACGCGGTGCGTATTCCACGCCGAGGGGCTCACCCTCCACCTCCGTCAAAATTCGCTCAAGCTCCATGCGCACACTCGCGTCCGTGCGGTGATCCTTGGGAAGTTCTCTGCCGTACGTCTGCTCGAACCAGCGAACGCCCTCCTCGTTCGAGATAAGGATGCCACCAACCATTTGGTAGCTGGTACGTCTGGCGGTAGAGGGCGGCGAATTGTGCGAAGGTGATGCCTCCTTGCTTTCGGGAGGAGGAGAAATGTGGGCGTCGTGGGCGCTGGGCAAGTTGGTGGTAGTTGACATAGTGGTGGATGTCGAAGGAGTGCCGGCTAACAGAAGAGATGACGGTCACACGTCAGCAGCAGTATTTCGTAAGCGCTGGACATGACACGTGACCCAACGCGCCGCGCACCCAAACCAAATAACGACAACATTTTGGCGCCAACTTGCATAGAGATCAACTAGTCGCAGGCAGATAAAACCATGCAAAGTAAAGGGCACGGCAGTCCTAGCTCCGACTGACTCCGAATAGGGCGAGGAGAGACAGTCGTGGTCTGGAGGCGCCGAGGAGAGGACGCCGGAATTAGGGCTCGAGCCCACAATATTTTATACGAGGACAAAGCCGCGCAGAGATCGCTGAAGCGATTTGGAAGCATCAGAGCATGGACATCGGGCCAAGACGTCAGTTGATTGGGAACGTGGAAAATACAAGAATTCGAAGAAGGAAACTTACCTCAGGTCGGAGGTTGAATGAATGAATGCGATTTCAAGGGGATAATCAATCGTGAAATGGACGGTTCTGCGCTCGGGTGGCGCAAGATAGAGGGTAGGAAGAGTCCGCAAGGGAAGGTGATTACCCCCGGTCATGACGCGCACAAAGGCCTAATTGCAAGAGTGGTCGGCGACTCGGTGAGGTTTTTTAAAAAAACCACACGACGACCAAACCACAACGAGACAGCTGCAGAGACCCTTTAGATTTCGGCGAAGAGACTCAGCGGGAAGGTTACAGTGCGTGCGGCTAGGCTAGATGGGCACGACGCGCTCGTTGTTGTGAAGAGTGCGGAGTGGCTGTGTAGACGGATCAAATCGCCGATTTCCCCTTTCCTCTTGCCATCGTCGCCGTGGGGCGGCGAACGAGGGTGTCGCGGTGGAGGCCCACGACGATCCGAAAGCGGGTGGCGAGAAGTGGGAAGTGAGGCGACGTTCAGGTGGCGACAACGAGGATGGCGGAGCGCAGCCGGCAGAGGAAGGCAGAAGGGAGGGACGAGTGGCGTTGGCGTCAAGGCCGAGGATGCATCGATGCGAAGTGGAATGTATCTGAGCAAGCGTTAGCGCTTGTACAGTCCGTGTCATTTGAAGGAGAGAGCCCGAATGAAGCGACACGAGAAGGAGCGGTAAGGGTACACACCTCGAGATATATGCCCACACCGTCTCCAGAACCCAGACGCACTGTACAAGCGCGGAATGTAGCCAGTGAGTGAGGCGTTTATGGCGAGGTAAACCTGCAAAGCGTAAGCGCAGCACTGGAGATAAAAATTACGCAGAAGACGGTGAGGGAGAATGGTCGAGAGAGAGCGGGAATGCACCTTTAAGAACCGATTAACAACAGGACAAAGGAACACAGGCCCCTCATGCGAGGAAGGTCAGCGTCGGACAATCGTCCAAATCTCGGGCTGCAAACAAAAGGATTACACCATTGATTTAAAAATGGAAGAACGGACATTCAATGCTGCATTACTCTAACCACGTCAAGACGTGTCTATTGCAGCTCGAGGACAGTCGTCGAGGATGGGGGTCCAAAGTTTGGGACGGGTGCGAGTTTCAGCGTAAGGAACATCGGGGTTGCATGAGTGTGATTTTACGGCGATGTACTGTGTGCATACTCGTCTAGTCGAGGCTCGTCAACCCTTTTACCCTCCGCGCTTGCCGCATCGAGCATCCTCCCCGCCATCTACTCGATGCTCTCCTCACTCCCTCCGCATCTTCCGGGATTGGCGCCGTCGACTGCGCTCGCCACAATATGAAGCGACCCTTGGCGGTCGGAGACCTTCAATTGGGTGAACGGTGAGCGAGAATGTTTACTTATGACAGCTAGATATTCATCATGCTTGCAGCTACGTGAATATGGACTACATGTTCTTTCGGAGCCTGGTCGGAACCGATCTGGTGCGGTTCTTCGTCTTGTACGACATCGCGTGCCAATGGCACACCAACATCTGGAACCGACTAGCTACCTATGAAAGATCAATCAAGATGGTCGGGGGGAACAAGTTTATCGTGTTCCTCGTCCCGAAGTTCCACCTCCCCGCCCACATCGAAGCCTGTAACCTGCACTTCTCATTCAATATAACCCGCGATGTGGGCCAAACCGACGGGGTAGCTCCTGAGCGCGGCTGGGCCAACGCAAACCCTCTTGCCAGGAGCACAAAGGAGATGGGCCCGGGTGCGAGGCGCGACACGCTCAACGACCATTTCAATGACTGGAATCATAAAAAGATCATCGCATTCGGTAAGTCCTCCCCTCGCACCTTATAGCTGAGATGCTCACTGGTCTCGAAGGTCGGGTCATGCTTAAAAAGACGACCGACGCTGTATCACAAATGGTGGAGACGAGGGTGGCATTGGATGATATAGAGGCATCGTTGGCACTGGCGGATGCGGTGAGGTGGCACACCAAAGGCGAGGAGGTGGAGGACACGGTGAAGGAGTGGACGAAAATGGCGGAGAAGTGGGAGAATGGCCCAGAGCAGCCAAATCCATTCGAGACGCTGCACAAGGATCATCATCTGGCAAAGGTTCGGCAGGATTTGGGTGAGGAGGCAGCGGCGCGGGCAGCGGAGGGGAAAGAGGATGCGGGGGACGTGCGGGACGACATGCATATAACAGAGATGATTGCGATGGGGGTTCAGCTCGAAGAGCAGCAGTAAGTTCAGACTAATGTCCTTTCATGAAGCATGTCCTGACCGTGACATTCCAGGAGGACCCTGGGCTTCGACGCCGCCGCCATAGGCTTGCATCCTACGCCCGATCAGCGCAGGATCATGGTCGAGCGGACGAGCAAGCTGCGCCGCAAAATTGAGGCGTGGATTGTGAGTCAAACGACATTCATACCTGACGTAGCGTGGCTAAGGGACCAGGAGGACCGCGCTCGAGCACTCGCGGCTAGAACGCAGCCTGTGCCTGGGGTGAAGGTGCAGGACACTCGACTGTGGCTGCCGTCGGAGATCATGAATCAGCCGCCGCCGCCGCCGCAGGCGATACGGGGGAATGGTGGGGACCGGGAAGCAGCATGCAAGGAGGAGGTGATGGAGTGCGAATACCGTCTGCGGGTCGGTCAGGCGAACGAGGTGCTGCATGAGATTCGGCGGCAGCTGCTAGTGCACACGCACGTGTACAAGCAGCCACGCCCGAGGCGTCCGGGCGAATATGCGCTCCCAAGACAAGATCGACGCACTCAACGACCGAATACGTCGCGCTTCAGCGCAGTACCGTGCTGCTCGGCGGGCGCTCATCGTCCTTGGCCGAGCACTCCAGAAGCGGGAGTGGGAGATTACCCTGAAGCCGTTGGCCGACGACGATGTGCGTGGCATGCCGAGAGCAATGTTCTCGGATCCAGAGAGGCAGAAGGGGCGGAAGAAGAAGGGTCCGAAGCGGAAGAAGCGGTCGAAAGACCGAGAGCTATCGTGGATCTGGCTGGTGTAGGGAAAGCAGCCCGAGCAGGGCGCAGCGCCAGCTATGAACGAAGGTGAGCTACTGTACTATTTCGACCAAGTCTTCCATCACCAAAAATGTCGATCCCATCAAAGCCGAGGCTCTTTGATCCGCTACCACCACCATCTCCCACTTTCCCACGCCGACGTCCCCTCGTCGACGGAGAGATGGAGCGAGACTGGTGGTGTGGGCGGGTCAAGGAGGGTTTGCAGCCAGGGTTTGCAGCCCAAGGGTGACCTCCACACCCGCGTAGCTTGCGCTACACCGCCAAAGTGCGGAAGGAGCCATAGAGCCCGGCCATAGAGCCAATATATTATCGTGCCGTATCAGGCCTATACTCCCAGAGAATCCTGGAGAAACTATGCTGGTATGTTCTCCTCCATGCCCATCTCCTCCTCCTTCCTTATCCGCCGCCTGCGCGCCGCCTGCGGCGACGATATCGAGGGGAGAGTCGATTGGTATGATTCGATCCGATCAAATCTCGGTGATATCTCGCCGAAATCTATTTTGACTGTTTCGGAACAGTGCGAGCCGCAACTGCTGATGCGCAATCACCAGTACCGTCCAGAATAAACAACTTACATCTTGAGTGACAAGGGTCACTCCTGGCGGTATATCCCGCCAGGCCAGCATTGCCGAGCCCCAGCAACACTAGCGGTAACCTTTTTAGGGGATCCCCTGGGTTTCTGACCTTTTTTTAGATGTATGTCCATAGTAAGTCCATAAAATTGAGCGCCCATACCCGAGCGTTGCCTACACCCTGGCAAATGAACTATCTATTGCAGGGCAGTGGTGAACAAGTGCACGGCGAACGAGCGCGCGGCGAACGAGTGCATGCCAAGCACAGCCTGGCGCATTAGGTTAGTAGAGTGATTTTCAGAATTGAGCCCTACGACTTTCAGCCCACTCTTCCGATGAACTTGCAGCGCCTTTTGAATCCAGATCCGGATCCTGGGCCTGGTGCTCTGGTGGACATTTCACCCCAGGTTGCCTTGCTATCGAGCCTTCTAGGCCCGGGACAGCTTATAATGGCTCCTATTGAATTGCAGGACACTCTGGCAAGGCTTGTGGACCAGCTTGTGCCCAGGGCCCCATCTCCAAGTCCTCCTCGTAGTCCCTCCCCTCTTCCAATTATTCCTTTTCACCATTCACTTGCAACTAGCATTCAGTATGACGTCCGAATCAATAGGAAGGTATCTGTTTCTGAGCTGTACAGATATCCATTCGGGGTTTCTGTTGAATATCCTGAGTCCAGCGCTCAGGGAGTTGGCCATGTCTTTCAACTTGACCCTGATGACTGGACAAATCCGACATTGGATTTTATATACTCCAAGGGGGAACCTCGTGGCTTCAGTAAAGATGGCCATGAATTATATGTACCGTTCTTGAAGGACAACAATGGTGATCAGGTACCTTGTAAATTGAAACATGCCACCTGTATGTAGCTCTCTTGAATGTTGATTTTTTTTTTTTTCACAAATTGTGCCCAGGCCAGGGATGCAAGATTTGCCCCAACGTCGACAAAGCCAAGATTTCGCTACCTCACACAAAGGCAACTCGAGAGAATCTACGGCTTCGTCTGGCTCAAGACAGAGAGTCACGTATTCAGCATACGTCTCCCAGTCGCGATGTATTTCAGAAAACATCTGCTTTTATTGCTGCCCTACGGAAGCAGGGGTGTCCAGCACCCCTTCAGGAAGAAACATACTTTGATTCTGACGAAGAGGAGGCCCAAGCAGAGCAAGAAGAACAGCGCCAACGAAATCGCAGGGGTTATGTCCCAGCCATTACTGCTTGCAATGGGCGATTGGAACTCTCAACTCAATATGACGGCCGCCTTGTTATAAAGTAAGCATTGTTGTCATGTCATACCTTGAACTCATTATTTCACTTGTAGGTGCGAACACTACTCGAAGGCTGTTAATAAAGACCATTATTTCAATGCATCTATAGCTGATGGGTCTTATGATACCATATACCTCACAGCGATCTTTGACAATGATCAAGAGGAGATTGACAGCATTGAGGAAGCAGCAGTTGCACTCGGGTTCGGACCTCGAGTGGAATGTACCACCGTCTGCAACTTCTCTGTCCAAAAGACAGTTTGTCGTGAGTTGGCTCCCACCAAATCTTGTCTTGAACAGTCTGTTGATTGCTTTCACCACCAGCATTTGATCATCGCGATTCAGGAGGAGAACTGCTCCAACTTGAAATGGAACACCTCCCATGCTCTGTGGTTTTCAAACGCTATGAGCCTCTGGATGATTATCGGCACCAATGTCCATATGTGGTAGTCGTAGTGAAAGGAGAACACACCCACCCTATTCCTCTACCTTCCAAGACGCCGCCAAATATACGATCAGAACTCTTTGAACTTCTGCCCCAATTCAATGAGGATTTACCTGACTTGACAACTCGGCGCTTACTACGTAATCCACTCTTGAAGTCGTACCTCACCAAAAAGTTGCCGACACTTCTTAATCCGACCTTGAGCGACATTCATATCTCTCTTGGAAATCGCTCTCATGTCAAGGCATTTATCGATCAAGTAAGACGGGTATCATTCCCCAAGGGAACTGGGTGGGCAGGTGCATACTTTTTTCTATCTCTATCTACAAATGAATAACCACTTTTGTCAGGCGCTGCATATTTCCTGGGGCAGCAGAGTTTACACCGTCCTTTAGAGGATCAATATATTCGGCGGATGGTTGAGCTCGACCCAACAAATCTGGACGTCCATCCTGAAGATGAACCCAGTGATCTCTCTAGAGGCGACACTTCATTGCGATTCATCGTCTGTATGGGAGTCGAGGGAAGTAAGAGACTTCTTGAGGGCCAATATGTCCAAAGTGACATTGGATTCAAGCGGGTGGTGGGTTTCTATGAGTTTGAGCTTGCGGGATGGGAAAGGGATGCAAATACATGTGAGTTAAAAGACCTGTACGTGCTTCTTGCACTTACCTTATAGAAGCTGTGGTTTTCTGCCGCATCTTTATTACTCGACAGACAGCCATTGCGCACCAAAAGATTTTTCAAGCTATCGAGGACATAGTTTACTCGGATACAGAGCAGAAGATGCAGTGGCGTCATATACATGGGGTAAGTGTTGATGATTATGACGACAAAATCCTTCAGTGGGCAGGGGACCAACATCCAGGGCAGGCAAAAGGTGAGCTTTTGTCGTCAAGCATTTGCTGTATTTCATGTAATCTGCTAGGTCTTGGCCTTCACCTCCAACAACTTGCCCAGATGTTCCCTGAAAAATACGACTTGCACCAACCTCACCGACTTTTGGCCTCGTTGAGTCCATATGATCATCTACATAGAGTCTTCAGGCTCTGTGTAGTGCACATATTGCGCAATATCCGCAAGTGTAAGGCTATCGAGGCTATTAAAATTCTAATGCGGAGTTTGGTATGCATGGAACACCCTGACTGGAATGGGACAATCGCCACTATAAGGAATACCGGCGGTAAAGCAGCCCAAGGTATTTGCTTTCAATTGGGGTCTTTCTTTATTCATTTGCTCACAACTTTCTCCTAAGATTGGATCTCTGACAAAGAAAGATCCAATTTCGCATTCCAGGGTATGTGCTGGGAGAAAAGCTTCATGCCCGAGGAAGTGTGGAAAGCTGGAGAGAGAACCAGTAATCTTATCGAGACAACTCATGCGGATATCAACCGCGAGGGGATTAACTGCACTCTAGTCGGCGGTATCCTGAAGGGAGAATTTTACGACAGTTTCAAGATGAAGACTCTCAAGGTAGGTTACCCAATTCCGCTCGTCCTCTTTTCCTGACGCGATTTCAAAGGTATTTGAAGCCTCCGGCATTCGACCTTCCTATCAAACAGGCCATCCATCTGAAAACGCGACCAAGAACTTAAAGCGAAAATGTAAGCAGCTCAGTTAATTTGTTGGCCGACATTGTACAAATCTCTTCAAGTTTCCATGTATCACAAAGGCCTTCAAGCAGAAGACCACAAGATTATTGAGGCCAATACAAAAATTCAAGAAGCGTCTACCAAAATCGACCGGGCAAGAGACAAGATCAGATTGACCGACCTCGCATTCCGGAATCCAGCTGCCCGCACACACACTTTGGAGAAGCGCCGAACTGCCGTTGACAAGGCAAAGGAGGGGCTAGATAAAGCCAAGAACGCGTATGTGAAGAAGGTAGAAGCAGGCAAGGAGTTGGTGAAAAGTGGAGGAGGCAGTCGCCTTGTCCCCCTAGTTTACTCCAACCCAGAGTAGGGATAGCCAAAGCTGTGCATTGTGAAGTAAATATACATGCTTATAGAGTACTTCTACTTCAACGGAGAAAGAAACGCCTCACAGAAACGTCAGGAGATAGTGACTAACATACCCGGACAGACACGACCAGCTGCCTCTGTCTGCGCTACCTCGGGCTACCTCTGCCCATAACTCCGGACACCCGATTCATGCAAGCACTCATGCGACCGATCTGCGCTTGCCCCCGCCGGCGACTTGGGCGCCTTCGGAGACTTGACTAGGGTTAGGGTTAGGGTTAGGGTTAGGGTTAGGGTTAGGGTTAGGGTTAGGGTTAGGGTTAGGGTTAGGGTTAGGGTTAGGGTTAGGGTTAGGTGT
>JARGXW010000729.1:0-67088 GCA_029204085.1 Mycena sp. CBHHK59/15
CACAAATGAAAACTATATTGCAAGCTTCCCTTGGGACTATGAGTGTTGGTCTAATCCTAGGTAAACCACAACTTATTCAGCTGCAACTCACATGGGGTATTGTTTGCTTGAGCACAGAACTAGTCCTAGATAAACCACAACTTGTTCAGCTGTAGCCTATGCAGGGTGTTGTTCGTTAAACTAGCCCTAGGCGAACCACAACTCATTCAACTGTAGCCTACACAGGGTGTCATCTGCTGCTCTTCTCATTGGAATGTGTGCCCTTATATACTATTCTACATGGTATTACTGTATGCAATTATCCTCCTCCTTGGTATTATTAATTGGGTTATTAATGCATTAGTGAGCAAGTTGGTAATCAGTATATATGGCTTTTAGTCAAGCTGTACAGCTCGATCACGCCTCAACTGTTGAAGCAAAGGACGATCAAACACCCCTATAATCCTAGGTGGATATCCAGACATCTCCAGTGTTCAGTCTATGAGTCTCAGAACTATTCATTTAGTTTCTAGGATGACGGAATTCCTGCCTAGGATGTTGTCCTAGCCAATGATTCTGTCTCAGGTCTCTTAGGTAGTTTAACCCCTTTATGGTATCTCAGTAAAACCCACATCAGAGTTATATTTGCTGGACATAAGTGGGCCAGTTGGTCCTGGACCTCGACTCGTCACATGGCTCACCATGTTACTTGCTGAGGACAAACAAACCACAACATGTCAGTCATGGGTCGTTCTCAGAATGACATCAGCTTGGCATGGTAGTCTCTCCACATCTCTTGGATAGTTGCCTGGTACTGGGCTTAAGATGTTATGGGATTTCGGTCGGATATGTTACTCCTAGACTGTCACTGTCAACGAAGGAATATCACTCCTTGCTAGTCCAGTCTCTAGTACACTAACGGCTTTGGTTAACCATTCAGAGCTCACAATAAACCTTGTGATTGAGAGTGTGCAGTCCTAGGTAAAGGTGTACAGTCCTTGAAAACACAAAAGTGCTGTTTTCCTAGGCCAGCAAATTCCACAGCTTATCAGTGGGAAACTCTGTTGGAGTTTTAAACACTCCTTGCTTCCTACCACCATCTCCCTTCCCACTGTTCTCGCTGTCCCCTCTCTCCATCAGTGTCATGGTTTGTCTGCTATCTCTAGCTATGTGTGACTTCAGTATATTTATAGTAGCGCTCAGGCCGTTTACAGCCTATGTGGCTACTTTGCTAAATGCTATCAACAGAGTACGTATATTGGTAGTGCATTGCCCTTTCGGGCACCTGTGCTCTGCCCCCCAAATGGAAGCCAGGGATTGATGCAAAAGTGCCATACAAAGAAGATCCCTCCCAAAAAGTTTGTATGTTGGTAGTGCATTGCCCTTCCAGGCCCCCGTGCTTTGCCCCCAAAACAGAAGCCAGGGATTGATGCAAAAGTGCCCAAATGAAGTCGGAGGGTGCATAGAAGCAGTGAGCTCGGTATGCGTGGGTGATATGCAACCATAAGGTGCACTGGTTGTCGAAATTAGTGGGAAGTGGGTGGCATGCTCCATCGATGGATACGCTGGAAACGGGAAGTGGTCCCAAGGATGAAGAGGTGGCATAGGTGAAAGAGATTGGAAAGAGGAGTGCATAGGCATAATGGAGCACGCTGGGCCATGTGGCCAAGTCTTGAGTGGGATGAGCCCCTGACGCAGGGCAACTGCGTCAAAGGCCCTGGAAATAGGTGTGGGTGTGTCAAGTGGCACTGCCGATGCCAACGTCTCCAGTCATTCCACATCCGTCTCCAGTGCACAGGGGGTGCTGCAGAGTGCCGATGTCGATACCCAGTCGGTGGATGAAGAGTTGTTGAGAACAGGGGGTGTTGCTGGCGGTGCCACCCAACCTGATTGTGGTGGTTTGTGATCAAGAGAGTTCTGCTACCTCTAGCTAATCTTGCACCTCTGGGTCCAATGCTCTCTGCCCAGCCAGCCACACATGAACATGTCAAAAGCAAGACAACAGCGAGAACTTATGTGACAGACATTGACAACATGTTTTAGCATCTGAATTGATCTGATGTCGTAGATACATATCCCTGGTATGGGTTTCACAACCCCAAGAGCCAAATTGACTGCATATATACACAGTATTTGCTATTGGCGCACCCAGAAGTTGTATGAAAGGTATGTTCCTGTTCGTACATCTATTATTTCATTCTTACATTGTCACAGTTCAACCCTATCTTGATTGGAATTGTGTCTCTTGTCCTCTTCCCTGCCCGAGGATAGACTGAGGAGTACAGCACATGTGCAAGTTATTCAGGTGAGTTCCAGCTTGTATGCCCATCGATCTCATGCTGAGCTGAGAACTAGTACATTGGAAATACATCTTGGGCTGTCCTGACACACACACTGCTGCTGCATACAGCCAGAATGGAGTAGAAGCATGCTCAAGGTATGTTTTTTACACTCTGATTCTTGGGATCCTGTCACAACTGACATTTGCCAACTTCTCAGACCATCTATCCACCCTGTCGATGCCACCCCTCCTGGCCCCATCCATATCCCTGTGCAACGCTGCATCACACACCACCCAAACTTAGTGTACAAATCTCCCCGGTTGTGGCTTCTGCGCCAGTTGGCAAGCTTGACATTGCAGATATGGTTGTACAATAGCTTGTATTCTATCCAAGTAGTGCAGTACTGTAGGCAAACTGTAGGTTAGTATGAATTTATGGATTCATTTTATACCAAATAAAAGGGGGGGAAAACAGCGCACTTGTCTCCAGCTATGAAAATAGCTGCTATGCGAGAGATGCTCCAACACAGCTCACATGCAACAACTACCACAACCACACAACAACTAGCAGTGCTTCCTCAATTTAGTTTGGGTTCGTCACTCAAGTATTAGAGTTAAGATTGAACTTCTTTTATTGGCAAGGTGAAATCAACATCAAGCCATTGTTATAGTTCATAAATGAACGCTCCAAACAAGTCTGGGACTACAATAAGTAGCTCTGCACACACATAATATTAAGTTCAGGTGAAGAACTTGGATTTGTGAAGGTACACTGACACTTCAAACGAATGTCTAAACACTTCTTAGACTAATGTACAATCTCTGGGATCAACCCCGAACACTTTGTAGTCCTGATTCCAATAGCAGACCTTGGATTGAGCTTCTACTGTGGTCTCAATTCCACAAGGTACCTTTCCTGAGTGCTCCAGGACTATCCCTAAGACTTAGCTTAGATGCTTCAAAGCTTTCTTAGATATCCAACAAATCAGAACAAACACTAAGAAGCCACCAATGTCCTTATGTAAGCTTTTGACCGAGGTCTTGGCAATGTGGGAACAGGAATGTACTACTGAATCGCGAGGTTTTACTGGGGTTTTATACTACTTTCAAGAAATCTAAATATACATACACTGAGTAACTATGCATCAAAGGAAGGGTATAATTCTGGTGCCTCCACCCTAAGGGTGTCCACATACGCTCCTGGCCATCTCAGATGACTCCACGATGCCTTTTTATGGTTATATTATTGCCCTTGTGAACCTGCTGGCTCATTTGGCAATGAGGTGTCTGCCTGGCCTCAGTACTTTCAAGCCTTGCTGGAACTATCCCAGCAGTATGATTGGCTCCCAGGATTCCGTTGGATCGCTTCACGGGCCTATGTATGCCTGGGTATGTCTCCATGAACCCACTGGACCCCCTGTCCAGATGTATGTTGTTTGTATATGTGTTGCCCGGCTGATGCATCAGCATCAGTCCCATGGATACAGCTTTGGCTGATTCTTGTATCCCACGATCACATTTCTCTGTGATGGTCACATTGGTCAACTCTAGTGGGAGTCGCTGTTGCAAACCTTCTCTGCAAGATCTATTAATAGTCCAAGGCACTCTGCGAACATCTTCAGATGATCCCAGGAACTCTTTCGCCTGTCATGACCTTTGATTTATCCTCTGGGTCCATATATACTGTGCATCCATTGAATATTACACATCTCCTGGGTATGGTAGCTAGCATTGCTGTGTGACTTGCTCTCATTCCAAGTTATAAGCCACAGCAGCTAGGCTTCACAAACTGCCTGGGTGGATATATTGACCCCCGTGTTCATAAGTGTCATATATATCTCCCAGCTTGTTCACTACACCTCTTTGTGCATCATTACTACACAATCAGCAGCTCAGAGCTCACTCTGACTCTAATTGTATATCACTGGGACAGGGTGCTAAGCATATGTTAATTATATGCCTTTCACGAGATTTCAGGCTTGTTTTATTTTCAGCCATATCAGCAGATCAGACACGCAGGTGGCATGCAGGTGTACCACCACTCACATCGGTTTTAAGAATCACCATGGATGCAAAAATACTTGAAAGCATCCAGGCCAGTTATGTCAAAGACAGCTGGTGTAATAAACTTGAATCAGCGAGCAAGGGGATCACCAGACTGGTATTCCAGGAGCCAGAGTGCCTATGGTATGTGGGTGACTGGCTCATTGTACTGCATGTCGGAAACCTCTGCAAGATGCTATTCCAGCTTGCACACAATAACCTCAGCCATTTTGGATTCGACAAATCCTACAAATATCTATGTAATGCATACTACTGGCCGAACATGTGTCGCGACCTGGAGGAGGCATACATCCCTTCTTGCGTGGAATGTCAATGGAATAAATCCCATACAATGAAGAAGATGGGTCCTCTGCACCCGCTACCAATCCCAGATCAGCAAGGCAATTCCATAGCCATCAACTTCATTGGCCTGCTCCCACCAGACCAGGGTTTCAACTGCATCCTGACATTCATGGACTGTCTTGGCTCCGACATTCAAATCATCCCTACAAACACAATGATTACTGCTCCCAACCTCGTGCTGCTGTTCTTCAACCACTGGTACTGCAAAAATGGACTCCCACTCAACATAGTGTCCGACCGGGACAAACTCTTCACCTCTGCCTTCTGGCATGTGCTCCACAAACTTACTGGAGTAAAACTCAAAATGTCTACCGCTTTCCATCCTGAAACAGATGGCATGAGTGAATGCACGAACAAAACCATAAACCAAGCCATTTGCTACCATGTCGCTTGAAATCAACATGGCTGGGTCTGTGTGCTGCCACACATACACCCCGACATAATGAACACCATAAACACTTCCACCAAATTCTCAGGATCCCAGCTACATATGGGCTGCTCACCCAGAATCATCCTGCTCATAAATGTGGCCAGGGAGGACGTCCTCAACGAAGAAACTCTCACTGTGGAAATCATCACCTGGCTCGACCTCAACGTGACTGAAGCCCAGGAGAATCTCTTGACCATGAAGATCTTGCAAGTGGAACAGGCGAACAAATCCCATGCTCCCGATTACAGCTTGGATGTGGGGGACCGCATGAAACACACCACCACACACTGCCACTCAGTGTACATGAAGAAAAACAATGACCGCATGTGAAATTCATGGCTTGTTGTGATGGACCTTATACAATTATTGCTAAACACACTGAGTGCTCAACATATACGCTAGACATGCCAAACCAGCCAAACATTTTTCCTGTTTTTCACTCCTCTGAATTGCAGCCATATATCGAAAACAACAACAAACTATTCCCCACAGGCAAACTTCCCGAACCGGCCCCAATCATAAACAAAGACGCAACAAAGAGTGGTTCATCGAATCCATTATCGATGAATGACCGCATGGCCACGGAAAGCAATACCTGGTCCATTTTGCAGGTTATGGTCCCAAGGGCGACCGCTGGCTCCCAGGAAAGAAGTCACTCAAGCAGACATGCTCAATGTGTGGTTGGCAAGGATGGAGTAGGATGGTCAGGATTTTTTTCTTACCTTCTCAAATGTCCCTGCCCCAGTAGCTTTTCCCCACAGAGTTTTTAACACACCCATGGAGCAGTTGTATGTAATTTCTTCCTCTTGTTCTATTTTTTATGGAGGGGGAGGGTGTAAACCTGCAGCTTACAAACTGACATCACACCTACTTACATAATGTAAGAGCCTCTGGATCTTACTGAGAACAAAGTGACGTCGAACAATGTATAGATTGTTGAAGTCGTTATTGTAGTGTAAGAGGTGAGGTCCAGTAAACTAGTGTAAATACTAAGGTATTTATAGGTATTAGGGGTTGTCTGGCAACCCCATATACTAATAATAGTAAACTATAGATAGGGGTGGGGTGAAGAAAAAAATTCCTTACACATAAGCATCTTGGATCTTGTCTGCTACTTCTACCTACCCATTTCTGGTGCTCTCGAATATACTACAGTTCTATTTCTGTCTGGTCTGACTATCCTTAGTGTTTCTCACCATCATAATTGCGGTGAGTTTCCAATTTGCCAGAGAAAATCCATTTGAACCGAGCATAATTCCACATGGACGTCATCACAATCTGGAGACCTCCATCCATGAATAAGGTGACAGTCCACATGTGCCATGTATAAGGGAATAAAGAGAGAGATGCTTTTTCCACACCACTCGAACAATCATGATCCCGTTTTGGAAGCCTTAACTAGGACATAAGGGCCTTGAGGGTGTCCAATGTTTCTTCCTGCAAATTTGAGACTCCAATGGCTATTAGGGGAAGTCAGAGTGAACGATTCCAGGTTGATTCACCTTCAGTTCATTTTCCAGAATCATTGTAGAATCGAATCAACTTTGACTGGCCCGATTCTATGTTGATTCTGCATCAATTCTCATTTCGATTCTTGGATGATCCAAAGCATCAAATTTTCATCAGAATCAAAATCAATGATTCTGTCGCTGTTCCGACTCCAGAGTCGGAACATTGATTCTGGTCGATTCTTAATACCTGAATCGAGTGCCAGAATCGATCTGTGAATCAATCCAGAATCGACCACTCTGACTTCCCTATTGTACAATCTCAATCCAAACCTGGATCACCCGTTTAAACTGGTGTCTGCAGCCACTGAACAATCTTCTCCAATCCGTAAAAATCATTTCCTGGCTCCGACACGTCCGCCTCCTTCGACCACCCAGGTGTCCCTGCTTTTTCCCTCGTAAAGATTCACCTATCTTTCGGCACGAATCAAAATCGATGATCACAGAATTACCTTGCGCGTCCAAGACAACATTAGGGGCAGTCAGAGTAGAGGATTCTGGTAGGATTATGGGTCGGGATTATGGAAGGTTTCTGAATTTATTTAGTGTGGGAGAATCCCTCAGAATCCTCGAAGCTCCTCTGGAGGAGATTCGGAAGGGATTGTGATTATGGCAAGGATTATGGGTGGATTATGGCTTTAAACATAATCACGGATTAAACCTCTGATCATAATCCTTCATTGCAGTTCTGGGTCGGTCAGAGTAGATTGGATTATACCGTGATTATGCTTGGATTATGGAGGATTATGGGCATTCCAAAATTCCATAATCCATCCTTAATCCTTGCCTTAATCCCTCCAGAATCCTCTACTCTGACTGCCCCTATTGTCAGGCTTAACATCATTCTGTGGGCACAATTAGATTTCAAGGTCAGAAAGACAATGGAAACTGAAATCAACTGACGTGGGCATAATGAAGAGAGTGAAGGTGTTTAAGACCCTCCGATATTCCCTTGATGACTACTGCGGTATCCAGCTCTTCTTTATCCCTGACCGAGTCCAAGAGACTCTTCCCGTGGCGCTTGAAACGGAGACCCTCCATGCGGCCATCCTCCGAGCGCAGATAACCAAAGTATTCACAGATGTTTGGATGCTTGCTCTTCATAAGAGCCTCACAGACCTGCGCTTCGTGAAGCATGTCATCCGCAGGTGTACCCGTCGACTCCTTTTGTAATTCCACTGGTTTATACCTAATTGGCTTGTGCTTCTTCACATATATAGCCGGATCTTGAGGCGATTGAGAGGCCCGAGTGAGTTCGGGCAATGGTTCAGCCGTGTAATACGTCCTCGGAACGAGGATAGCGTCATTGAAAAGATTTGGATCATCGGTGGTGTAGTCGCGGGAAAGATGTCTTTTGTGGTAGAAATCCCCGTCTTTTTTCCATAGCATCACTAGGTAAGCGAATTGGTCAGTCCTCCCGTCCCAGGCCTCCCACGCCAGAATCAAGCGGGGCTCCGAGTCTTGTTGAAAAAGACGTCAGTAGATCGGCGTCAGCATTTTAATCCAGCACGTACCGTTCGATTTTGATTCCATAGCTTGGGCCGTTGGGGCTCGACGACGGTGCGCTTGACTGTTGACATGAGCAGCACAGCCACGCACGAGAGCACGTGAACACTTTCACATAATTACATTTCTCCCCGACTCCAAAAACAGCCGTCGAAACATGTCTGGCAGGATATCTTGAACCCTATCTTAGTATCTACTCTCGTTCGCTAGAGTCACGAGACCAGCATTCTCTTTCTCCTTGCATGTTGTGTCTTCCGCTGTGGGCCGCCCTCTCAGGTCTGGACTGTAACTGCTGGATTCGGTCGCGAGCGCAAGGGCCCCAGCTCCTGACTTGGAAGGCGCAGTGCAAGACATGGGCGGAAGACCTTGAAGCACTTCCAAAAACGCCTGAAGATGTCCGAGGCGGCGAGGCCATCATCGCGAGAGTGGTCGGGTCCTTTGATCTGGCGGCCTTGCAAGCGCAGGCGGGGCTGACCATGGGGAAGCGTTGTACTAGGTGCTATCCTATAGCTCAGGGACACGGTGGGTTTTCAAATTTCAGCCATCAGTCTCTGACAAGCATTGGACTCAGAGGTGTTTGTTGTTGCCTGTGAAGTCGGCTCAGATCTCAGATATTATCGCGCGCCTGGGTGGTAGCAGATTTGACGAGCCGGGTCGGTTTTCGGAGAAGACGGTCGCCCAAAGATTTCTCGGCGACGCAAGTTTTGTTCCTCTTTTCTTCTAAGGTTATGTGTTCCAGTAAATGAACGGCACGGCGAATGGCTGGCTACCATCCGATACATCAAGAAGCACACGTCGATTCCGGTCCCCGAGGTATACCATTTCGGTTCCGACAAGGGGAATCCTATCGGCACGAGATACATGCTCATGGAAAGGGTGGGTACTATCGAGGATCACGCCGCTGATGTCAAATAACCACAGATCCACGGCGACACCCTCGATAGCGTTTGGGACGGAATGACGTCCGCGGGACGCAAGTCCATGGTCGCCCAGCTGGCATCGATAGAAGTGCAGCTGCTGCAGACGCGGTTCCCCGCGATCAGGAGCCTCGTTGACGAGGACGGGGCCGTGGGCTGTCGTCTCCTACCTCCGCGACCCACATCGCGGACCGTTCACGTCGTCCAAGGACTTCCTGGTCGCGCACGTGAACTCTGAGCTGGACTTCCTAGTCAACGACCGCGAACAGTGGGTCGCGGAGCGCCGACGCTGGACCAACCTCAACAGCGGCGCGGAGGACGTGCCGGCGGATGCTGGGCGCACTCACGGCGCTGCCCGCGGACGCCTTCGACTTCCCCGAACCGCGCTCCTGCCTCTTCCACGACGACTTCGAGCTGAAAAATGTGCTGGTGTCGTATGCGGAGCCGCGGACCGGGGTGGGGCTGGTCGACTGGGAGGGCTCCCGGGTGTGCGCGCTCTGGGACGACCGCGCCGCGTCCCGGTTCTTGGACAGCGCCGGCCGCGTCGCGGACCCGGGCGAGCTGGCCGCCCTGCAGGAGGCGCAGATGGCGCTGATCGACGCGCAGATGGGGGTGTGAAGGTGGGGTACTCGCCGCTGCACTGCGGCACATCGTGGGTTACGCGTATTCAGCGCGGTCGAGCCGCGCGCACCTCGACGAGCTGTTCATGACTTGCAACAGAGTGGCTAAGGTGGGACGCTACGACGGTCTCCTTGAGCCGTTTCGAGTCGTGAAGAGATTCATCGAGGTGCCTCTGGCGTTCTCATTTCTGCCCATGGTAGTTGATGAGTACCAAAGGAGGAACCGAGTGGGGGTACATCGGAAGCGCGCACGTGAAAATCAAATCACCAAATTTCAGCATGGAGGTGAAACTTGCATGCTACAAGTTAGTACAACACTCATCAGGGCACATAAGTACCGTAAAACATTGATGTAGAATCGGCTACAATAAGTCTACAACACTCTCGCTGCTGTATACTTAGGGCAACCGATCTCTCCATGAAGAAGCAAATCGTTCACATGCGTATGTAGAGAGAAACAAGAGGACCGTAGCCCTAGCAAGACTGGATTGTGGCCCTTGCGGACATACGGCAAAACGATCGCGTGCGATGGGACAACGACCACTAGGGCTTGGGTTAGGGTTTCTTTCACTCAGGACGCTTGCCATCGATCACAGACTTAAAGGCCACACACCCTGGAAGAGACCACCGCGCTTTTCGACGGAAAGGCGACAGCGCAGATCGGTGTGATGAAAGACGCAGGCACCGCGGCGCCGTTTGCGCGCGTGTATCTGGTGCGGCACGGGGAGACGCAGGCGAACCGGGAGGGCGTGATACAGGGGCAGCTGGACACGGCGCTGAATGCGGCGGGGGTGCGGCAGGCGGGGCGTCTTGCGGATGCGCTGAGATGTGCCGGTGTGAAGTTTGATGTGGCGTATAGCAGTGATCTTGGGAGGGCGCTTGAGGTGAGGCTGGCAGCGTTTCGCGATGCGGTTGGTTGATGAGGGTGGTTGGCAGTAGACGGCGCGGATTATCCTGGGGCACCGGGGGGATGTTGAGATTGTGGAGCAGGCGGAGTTGAGGGAGCGTGTAAGTGTTCATTCATACATTCGGAGCGGGGCTTTGACGTCGATAATGCATGCAGTTCATGGGCGACCTGCAGGGCAAGAAAGCCAACCACGAGGTCAGGTTTGCGCCGGGCGTCCAAGGGACGCTTGAAACAACGGGCGCCTTCGCCGCGCGCGCCGTCAAGTGGTGGAAGCGCGCAATCCTACAGCGCACGCTCGCACTACCCCACGCGACGACCGGACCGCGTACAACGTGCTGGTGGCGACGCACGGGGGCCTCATCGGCACGTTGCTCGACGCGCTGCTCGGGAGCGGGAAGGCGCGCTGCGTGGAGGGCGTGGTGGTCGGTACGGGGTGCGCGAATGCGAGCGTGACGATTGTGGAGGTGGGGCGAGATAGGCGTGGCGTGATTGTGCTGTATGGGGGGGTGGAGCATTTAGTGGGGGGAGAGGGGGAGGGGGAGGTGATGGTGGAGGGGAATGTGGATGTGGATGTGGACGAGGGTGTGGTTGGGGAGGAGGTGGACAAGTAGATTTTGGGTTCGAGGTAGTAGAATGTCGCCACTCAGTACTCAGGCCTCAGGCCTCAGGTGTTGGTCTCCAGTAGAAATTCTACTAAGTTAGAAAGGGATGCCTCCCCTCGAGAATACTAGCGAGGTGGAAAAGGATCAATTCCACGTGACATCCTAATTGATCATTTGCACAGCCTTTGCCTTTGCGCTTAGGCTTTTATGTAACTCCGAGTCTTTGCCGAGTTCAATTGCAACCTTGTCGATTATGATCCGTCAGGAAAGAGCTATACCACGTACTCAATCAAGGATTGCAGAGGAATGTGCGTCGTTGTCTTGGTCTGTACTCAAGCCGTACTCAAAAATTAAAGCCGTAAGATGCAGCGAGCCTTGGCACTGCCGCCTATAGCTAAGTTTGCGGACAGGCGCAATCCGCAGCTGAATCAGTTTTACTATTAAAGCCTAAAGGCTGTTAGTTTACTTGGCCGCCTGGAAGATGTCATTATTCACTTATATTGTGGTCAGAATTGGGCCAGAAGTGATTCTCAGGCTCCCAAGACCCAAATGGCTATTTACCTAGAATGCAGGACACCAAAGATTCTGGCGGTGGGGCATAGTGGGCCAATGGATTGGTCCTTCCGACTTGCTTCCGCCAAGATCGGCCAACACCGCCTCCTCATGTCCCCCTGTTCTTGGAATCATTTCAAGAGACTTGGAAAACTGGACAAGCAGCCCTCTGTCCAACCTAAAAAAAATCGACTTAGCTACCTCGAGGCAATGCTGTTTTTGAGGCAGCTGCTTTCCCTTGCCTTGGCTCCATCTTAGCCTTGTCTTAGCCTGAGCTTACGGCGGAAACGCGGTCCTGCTTGTCATCACTCATGACACTCGTAGGTATCACGTGATCGTGATGCCAAGTCAAGCACTGCCTCGCACTCTGGGTACATACCTAACATTCCTTAGACCTTTCTTCCCCTCTTCTCCCATCCACCATGTCCGCCTCCGCGTCAGAAACGACGTCTCTTCTCCCCAACGCCAACGGAAACGGATCCGCCTCCAATCCCTCGTTCACGCACCGCGTCAAGGCGCTCATCGCGGCCGAGGGCGAGCCGTCGTGGCTCCAATCCTACAAGTTCTTCATCTTCTGCTCGTACCTCAACGTGTTCCTCCTCTTTGTGCCCTTGAGCATCGTAGCGCACCTCCTCGACCTGGACGCGGCGCTGCGCTTCTCGTTCAGCTTCATCGCGATAATCCCGCTCGCCAAGGTGCGCCACAAAATGCAAGGAATCAACTCAACATAAGACATGTGTGTACAGCTGCTCGGCGAGGCGACGGAGCAGATGTCCGCCAAGCTGGGGCAGACGCTGGCGGGGCTCTTGAATGCGTCGTTCGGGAACGCCGTGGAGATCATCGTCGGCATCGCTGCCCTGCTCCAAGGTCGGCTCGCTCTTCGGGTCTTTACTTGCCTGCCAACTGACGCGCCTCTTACACAGGCGAATTGCGCATCGTCCAGACCTCGGTACGCCCTTCCCCACCCTTTATTCGGTTTCCTCGTTCTAAGGCAACACAGATGCTCGGCTCGATTCTGTCGAATTTGCTCCTGGTACTGGGGTGCTCTTTCCTCGCAGGTATTCAGGCTCCTGCGTCTTCGTGTCGACGACCCTCACGGCGCTGTACTAGCGGGCTTTAAATTCAAGGAGAGCAACTTCCAGGTCACCGCTGCCCAAGCGTGAGTCGCACATCCCCCATACTCGCTCCTCATTCCTTACTTATGTAATCGCCCCACAGTTCAAGCTCTGTGCGACTACGTCCCTCTATTCTCCTTCTTTTCCACGCTTCTAACTGGATCTCCCCATGTCGATGCAGCTCATGACCCTGGCGTGCATCAGTGCGTCCACAAAAAACTCTCCAGTTCGCGGGCAACCTGACAGCCGTGATATGATGCAGCACTCGTTATACCCGCAGCGTACCACAGCACGATGCTGGCTGCAGACGGTGGCCCAGCCAACTTTACCATGATGGCGCGTACTGAGACCGAGACTGGTATAGACCAGAGCGGGCTGCTGGTGATTTCACGCGGGACCGCGATGCTGCTGCTCGGGGTGTATGTCGCGTACTTGTACTTCCAGGTCAGTCGGTTATCCACATCTACCCGCGTCGATGTGTGACGCATATTTTGCATTGGGCAGTTGAAGACGCATGCGTATCTCTTCGAGGCGGAGGAGCAGGAGCCCGAGACGCCGAAGATGAGCGTCGTCGCGGCTGGCGTCGCGTACGTCCTTTCCTCTGACGTTCAAATCTGCTTTTTTTTTCAAACACTTTTTTCTGCCTAGCCTGCTGGCCACCACCGTCGTCACCTCGTTCTGCGCCGACTTCCGCAAGTCTTCCTTACAGGCCTCCCTTGCCTTTGCCTTACGCTAACTCATTTCCCTGCAGTGGTCGCCTCGATCGAAGAGACCGCCGAGCGGTACCACATCCCGAAGCCCTTCATCGGGCTGATCCTGCTGCCGATCGTGGTACGCGTCCTTTCCTTCAATTCCATTCCATCATTATTATCCATAATTCTAATTTCGGTTGTTCGTTACATTATCATAGGCAAATGCGGCGGAACACGTGACGAGTGTGTGGATGGCGATGAAGGGCCAGATGGAGTTGACCATTGGCATTTGCGTCGGGAGCTCTATCGTCAGTCCCCTTCCCTCGTCGTTTATTTTTTTCTGCGTGTGCGAGAGCTCAATTGAACGAACAACAGCAAATTGCGACATTCGTTGTACCGCTGCTCGTCATCGTGGGCTGGATGTGCGTTACCTGAGTAGCATGCATGCTAGCTAACGACCTGCGCTGACGTTTTGATTAAAACCATAGTGCCGGCCACGAGCTTACGTTATTCTTCGCCAACTTCGAGGTACATCCATTCTATCTCACACTCGTTCTTGACAAAAAACTGATCAACGCAATGCACCCACCCTGCAGACGGTCACTCTCTTCGTCTCCGTCTTCCTCGTCAACACACTCATCCAGCACGTCGCCCACCAACTTATCTATCTGTTCGCCGTCCCGCTGACCTTTCCTATTTTTTTTGTGCAGGGATGGGAAATCGAATTATATGGAAGGCCTGATGTACGCCCCCATCTGCCTATCGATATATGTGCCGAGTTTAACTTGAACGATTCTCCTACATAGGCTCGTTTCCCTGTACTTCGTCATCGCCCTCGCCTGTATGTGTGCCTCTTTCTTTCACTCGCCTTGTCCTTCCTTGTCCTTCCTTGTCCTTTTCACAACCAACCCCACACTAACCCATTTTTCGCAATCTAGTCTGGGTCACGGAGTAATCGCACACGCCGCTTGGTTCAAATTGAGTCCTCCAACCCTATACACCCCGTACATTCGCGCGCCGATCTTCCTTGTCGATATACGTATTTTACACCCATGTATACGTAGCACAGTGATTACTACTAAACCCCGGATTAAAACGACGTCAATCTTCTTGATGCCCAGGCTACTAATTAGCTAATTAGGGGGTTTGTTTGCCTGAGCTGTGTTTTGATGCGGTGTCGAGTTCGAAAAACCGTTTGAGCGAAACAATTATTTCTCGTGTGTTCATCCAAGCAGCTCATGCCCGAGGGCCGAGGCTGCATCGGACGTTTGGCTGCTGGTCATCGACGGTTGGAGAAGATCCCTCGATTGTCTTGTGCCTTCGAGAAGTTCAATTTCCACGTCCAGGTAGCTAGTAGGTATTCCGGCGCGGTCACGGTTCAGAAAGAGCCGGGGTCCGTACTTGAGGCAGAGATTTGAGGAAAAAAAGGCCTCAGACGGACGGACACACGTAATTTGCAAATGAGGGAGACACGCTCTGTACGTTTGGCGGTCTTTGGAATGGGGCACTGCGTCTAGGTCGCTAGGACCACTGCTCTACCTGGTGACTCCATTCGATACCCAGGCCATGACACAGTCGAGCGAGCTCGGCGACCTGTGCGTCTGACGCTTTCGGCCCGTGCAGGGCGCTATTTGCCCTCGGATTACCGACGATGTCCAATTTTCTCAATATCCCACGAAGGGGAAAGGTTTCGCGGGAGAGCCATTTGGCGATTGCAGGTGCGGGAAGAAGATTCAACGCATGGCCTGAGAAACGAAGGTGCTGAATGTGCGACGGTAGCATGCCCAACAGGGCAGGGGTGACAGGGACGCCGTTGAAGGCAAGCGTCTCCAGGTGGTGCAGGTTTGACACCGTGTTATCCTCCCATGGCTGTGGGCTAGTCTCATCGTACGAGTGGTAGTCGGTGAGTGTCAAGAGCGTCAATGTGGGTGCGACGATGCTGAGAGGGCCCCCTTTGGCATGGGCCGGAGCCCATCGAGGACCAGCTCCTTGAGCGAGGGCATGCTGCGCAGCAAGTTCGCGAGGCTCTGAGGGGAAGTGGAGGAGTTCATAGTGGATATGCTGAGGCCAGTGCAGACGGAGGATGCGCGCGGAATTCCAACGGTCGGGTCGTGGGGTCCACCGATCGCGAAGTCACTGAGATCGAGTTCTTTGAGATGGGGCAAGGCGACGATATGTTTGAGCCAGCCCCGGTGGATCCCCGGGGCACAGACGTCACTGGCGGAGGCGCGGGGCCCGTGATGGTGATTGCACGCGTGCAGTCCGATCTCTGTCAACCGTTCCGCGCTTTGCACGATGTTTGGGGAGGAGAGCGCATACAGGAAGTCTCCACCATGAAGCTCGAGTTTCGACAGTTGCGGACATGCCTCGAGGAACCATTTGAGGGCAGTGATGCTCACGGTCCTAGGCTCTCCGTCGCCGGGTGTGCCCGACTCGAAACCATCGATGTGAGCGCGCTCATTGCAACTTGAATTGAGCGATGCACGCTTGACAAGTTTTGCGAGGTGTGGTGAGCTGCGAAGCTGCCCAGTCAGAAGAAGAAAGCGCTCCGGGCCATCTACTAGCAATTCGGTGTAGATGTTACGGCGAACCGCGTTGACGAAATTTCGTGACACGAGCGCTAGTTTCGCGAAGTTCTATGCCAGTCATTGTAAATACGGGACCCATGACATGGATCTGAGGAGTTTGCAGGCACCTTGGGGAGGCCATCGTAGTCGTAATATCCTTCTTCGGTGAGCTTGTCCAGGAAAACTTCGTCGACGATGTTCTCGACAATGTCTTCGATGTTTGGGAACACCATCCAAGTATGATTGGAGTTGTGCGGAAGGACTTCTGTGTTGCTAAAAGGTACGGCCCGATGCAAGCTATTCACAACGACGATGAAGGACAAGGCATGAATTATAATAAACGATACAAGAAAAAGGAAATCCCGCCGGTGCTGTATGTATGTAGCTTTACACTCGTCGCATGTACGAGGGAGTGAGTATTCGGACGTGTATGATACTAGGACAAGTACAATTTGATAGCGTCGAGAGTCCACGTCCACCATGGTACAAGTCCGTGCGAGGGGAACATCTGCAGAAAATAGCCAAAAAAGCAACGTGTACTATAGATAGGCAGGCAGAGACAGAACAGCAGAAGAGAACGTGACGTGTCGTACGAGAACAAGACGGGCAGGTATGTGGGCGGACCCAAGGAGTGGATTAGATGAAAGGGTGGATGCGGAGATTTAGGGAGACCAAAAGAAAGGCCAGGCGATGGTAGTACACGGTGATTGAGGCGCAAGTAAACGCGCGTTGATTTTAGTGGAAGTGATTGGGGTTCTGTCAGTCGGGTCGTCGTCTAGGAATACAGCCGCCGCCGGGTCAGGTTGCCCGCGAGCTCAAAAGTTCGTGAAGCCCTGCCCGCCATCTCCGCCCCCGCCGGGGGGCGCGGGGCTCGGATGCCGCATGACGCTCTGGTGCATCGCCTGCGCCTGGGGCACGCCGAACGACCCGCCGCCCATCGGCATGCCGCCGCCCATGCCCATGCCCATACCCATGCCCATCATCTGCATCTGCATCATCGGCGTCATCTGCGGCATCTGGTACGCCAGCGCGTTCGGGTTGGGCGCCATCCCGAACGCCTGCTGCTGCTGTGGGTGCTGATGCGGTGGCTGCTGGTGCTGCATCGGCGGCGAGAGCTGTGGTGAGTGCACGGAGCCGCCGCTAGTGGGGCTGCCGGGCGACGACGTGCCCTGGCTGCCTTGCGACGGGCCCTGCATTTTTTGCATGGCTTGCAACTGAGGAGGGGGAAACAATATCAGCAAGTTATATGTGGACGCCAGGAAACAACCTGCCTCGTAGAACGCAAAGTCCTGCAGGAGCGACGTACGCGCGGGGTGCGTGTGGAAGATGCGCAGCATCTCATGCCCCGCTTCCGCGAGCAGCTCCTGCGTATCCCGCGAGTTGGTGACAGGCTTGCGCTCGGTCGTGTTCCTGGGGAATGCGGTCAGCCATTAGCGCATCGAGGTCGCCCTCCACGTACAAAAGCTTGATGTGGCGGAGATTGACATTCGGGATATCGCGCACGAATATCCATCGCACTTTGAACACGCCCTTCCACTTGTCGGACGCCCACACCGTGCTGCTGCGCGTGTAGTCGACCTGCCAGACGAATGAGCATCGGTAAAACGAGCGAGCGGGGGTTGAGCGGGGAAGAGAACACTCACCGGCGTCAGCATCTCCGCCATCCCGCAGAAATGGCCGCTTCAGGACCGCGATCAGCCGGCCTGCAAGACACGGAACCGGCGAGGGCACGCACCTCGCATTGACACTGAAAAAGAGGTAGATCGGGCCCCGCCCGCCGCACTCCTTGAACGCCTTGTCCAGCCGCTTGTTCCCCGGCTCCGTCGAGCTCCAGATCTCGTACTTCAGCGACTTGTGCACGTCGTCCTCCGTGTACGACTTGATGACAAAGTAGCGCGCCTGCGGGCGGACGGGTCAGTCGGCTGCGCGCGCAGCGCAAGTGGCAAAAGGGAGCTTACAAAGGACGGCCGAATGTCGAAGTTCGCGGGGTTGTACCCCTTGGTGGCGATCAGCGACGGCACGTCGACGGGCGTATTCACGAAGCCCTGGGTCGGCGTCTGTCCGCTGCCACCCGCCGCTCCGCGCTGCTGCTGCTGCTGCTGCTGCTGTTGCGCGAGATACTGCTGTGGGATGTTCGGCACAGGAACGCCGGGCACGCCCTTGGCCGCCTGTTGCTGCTGATAGCCGTACTGCAGGTTGGGGTTGGACGTCCGCAACCCCAACACACGGTCCTTCTGGTCCCAGCCCGCGCCACCGGGCACGGTCTGCGCGCGGTCGCCGCCCTGTTGTTGCTGCTGTTGCTGCTGCTGCTGGATGTACTGTTGCTGTTGCTGCTGCGCCTGCTGGAGGACGTACACCGCGCTCGCGCTCGCGGGCCCGCTGGCAGTCTGACCTAGCGGCGTCTTGCGGCCGTCAAAGTCCGTCACGAGCTGCAGTTTGCGCCCGCCGTTCCCGCTCCCGTTACCATTGCCGTTACCGTTGCCATTACCATTTCCGTTCCCGCCACGCATACCGGGCGCCTGGGCGGGCGGCGGGTGCGTCGGGTTGAACCGTGGTGGGTGCGCGCTCTGGCCACCGGCAGTCCCGTACGAACCGCCGCCGCCGCCACTGCCCAGCTCGAGCGCGGACAGCGCGCGCTGCACGTCGTCGATGCTGCCGCCGCTGCCTGAGGAAAAAGCGGTGTTTGGCGCGCGCCAATCGCCCGCACTGCCGCTGTTGGGCGTCCAGGGCGAGAGGCGGCCCATGGGACTCGCGGGCCCCTGGTTTCTGGCGTAGTACTCGGACTCATCATACGCGGCGGGGTCGTCTGCGTACGGGGACTCGTCCTCATCGTCTGCAGGCAGCTCCGGTGGGGTCACCGGGTGGACGGGAACAGGCGTCTGGAGCGTGCCGGAACGTCTGAGACTCGCCGCGGGTATTTTCTGGGCCTGGCGTGCGGCTGCGCCGTAGGTCAGTGACTGGTGGCGTCGCACGCCCGAGGCCGCCGTTGGAGGTGATGGGTCGTGCGGGGAAAGCGGCGAATTGGGATCGTTCGGGTCCATTTGTTCCTGGGCGGGTTGCTGGGTCGTGTTAGGCATAGCAATACAAGTCTACGACTAAAATACCTCTTGTGCAGCGTAGGCGTCGATGTCGTTTTCCCAATCGTCCTCATCGCCTTCGTGACCGGCGATGGCGGTCAGACTATTCTTGGTATTGGGTGTGAGACTGCCGGACCTAGACAGCCCCGAGGCCTGGGGCTGGAAGGCTGGTATCGGGGTGAGTACAGGGTAAATCGGATGAGGTATCGGCCTACCCCGGTGGTATCGTGTAGGAAGTGAGCTTTGCCGGTGAAGGCTTGATTTCTCGCCCACAGCACCCACGCCTCCGACCCAATCCTCGCCAACGACCTCATCCTCGCTCCAGTTCTGCTGATCCTGGGCCGTCTCCTCAGAGATCGCCGTCGCACGGGCTGTGCGCGACGACGCCGAGATGGTATGATGGCGGCGGACGCCGCTAGAGTTGGGGGGAGAGCCCGGGACGGGAGGTAGCTGGCTCTGTTGCGACATGGCAGACAGGGAGCAGCGACGAGCTCGTCGTCGTTGTCGTCGTCGGGGATGACGACGGAGAAGGGCAAGCAATAATTGGTCCGAAACCGGAACGGAACAAATAAAAATGCCACTTGCCCTCAAAGTTTCAACGGCGAAGAGGGAAAAAAATCAAGGCTAAATAGCGTTCAACTAGCTTCAAGGTTCGCGGCCAACTCCGGTTACCACCTGAAGGCCTGAAGAACGCTTCTGAGCCGCGAATCACTAGCTTTCCCTGAACTTCTGGATAACTCAACTTACGGAGTGCCTGTACTGAGTGATCGCTGACCTGCTCAAGATCTGCTTTAAATAAAATAACCCGTTATCCGATCCCGGCCAACATTCATCTCTTCACACAAACTGGCGCCAATGTCTATTTTCAGTGCTAGAACAATATATGTTATTAGTAACATCAGTTATTAACATGATGTCAATAACAGTTACTAATAGTTACTAATACACCGACAAAATTCCCGCACAAAATAGCTGTGAATAAATGTGAATAACCCAGAAACACAGCGATGAACTCGGGTGAGCTTTTGCGGGAGCAATCGGCATTTGCCAAAAACTCGGCAACTATTCGGGGAAGGACTCGTCACATCAGTGACAATACGCGTCAAATTTTCGGCGCCTCCCCCCGCAAAATCGGCCGAAATGAACAGGTACCAAGGTAAATTGGGACTTTTGAGCACAATGCGAGGCATTCTAAAGTTATTCACCCACAATTGTAATTCACACTGTTGATAACCGTCATTGGATAAATCTATTTAACAACCCCCCTTGTTCACAGTAACGGGGTTGCTAAATAGAAAGGTTCTATTTAACAACCCCAAGCTATTTATAAATTTGTCACAAAGTCGTTGCTCACTTACTTGTGTACTTGCTAAAGACCTCTTGCGCTTGAAAAGAGTTTCTGACTGCATTCAAGTAGAATTTTTGTGGAGTAACTTGATATACGGACTTATACAGCATGTGAGGAGTTGTAGCGTCCAGTGTCTAGGAGACACCAGGCACGTTGAAAATTATCCCAAAATTTACTCAATATACTATGCACTCAACGAGCCATTCGTACTTGAATTTTGTTAACTATACCTATGATAGAGGCATATTAGGCCCAAGATCCAACAGTTGGCAGGGAAGAAATTGGTAGAGACCACTAAAAACCTCTGAAATCTCACCAGGATGCACCCATGACTTACTTTTGGCCTGAGATATAGTAAAAATGATTGTATCAGTGAAAGTTAGGGGCAGATGTCTTGATACGCGCGCGGTCAAAGCGAAGATTTGTGACTCGTGACAAATTTATTTTACCACGTGGGTGCTAAATAGAAAACAACCCGGATGTTGCCAACAAAGGGGGTTGTTAAATAGATTTATCCACCGTTATTCACAAGTTAGTAACTGTTGCTAACTGCTCTGTTACTAAAGGACCCTGGATTATAGGTCAGGGTCCCGGGCCCTGATACGAATCCTGACAAAATTTTGGGATTTTGGGCCTTTACGGGTGGTCCAAATCCTGACAATTTCGGCCAAAACGACGTTTAGGTCTGGTCCAATCCTGACAAAAGTCGTGAGAAAAAAAACTCAAATTACCGTCTTGGGGGCGAAAATTTTGTTCTGGAACGAAATCCTGACGATTTTGGGCCAATTTTAGGTGGTAGCCCTGTTCCAATCCTGAGAAATTTGCCAAAACGAATGCTGACAAAATCCCGGAAATCAAACCAGGCCTTCTCACTGGGTTTTCCGACCATAGTGCTGGGTCGCCGGAAGGGGAAAGTTGCGAAAAAGAATTCAAATAAGGAAAGAATGCGGGAAGTTCAGAGAGCTTCAAGGGGAACTCAAGAAGTCAAAATCTAATGTTTATGTACACATGATAAGTCCCCAAGCACTCTGGTTTCTCGGAAGTAAAGCTCCAACATGGCGACAAACTGACCCTGGGTAGTTTGGCATGTGCAGAAAACTTTGTGTTTGCAATTTGTCTGTCGCTGTTTTCTATGTGGTTGAGGATTCCCTGGCCCAACAGCCGGTGATGAAGCATCGGAAAACTCCAGTGCGCGGGCAAATCGAGAGGATGCTGTCATTGCCTTTCAAAACACGTTGCGGACTGGAAATGGTCTCGGGTCCAGCCTTACTCGATGGATGGCCCACTTCGGTGTACCTCGGGCTTGGGGAATGGCCTTCGAGCCCTTTAGGTGTCCCCGGCTCCCCCGTTTTGCCGAATTCTCTGGGTTTGAGATATTCACATGAATCAGGCAAGGCTTACTTATTGACGCGACAAAATTGTATATTTTGTGTCCTGAGGTGAGTAAATGTGTTGATCAGAAGCAGAAGATGTATAGAATGAGCACAGTCAACGATGACGGGCAGAATTCAGCGAAAGAGATGAGGATGTGCACATAATGCACATAACAAGCCGCCATCAGCCGGAGTGATGGCGATCAATTTTGACGTGGAGCGTTCGTGTTGCGTGGCCTCTTGACACAATGGATATTGGAGATTTTTGGGCACGGATTGTATGTTTTGCCATTCATATTGACTATCCAAATTTTCAGAGGGATTATAGAGACAGTACATGGGAGTAAATGAAGCCTAAGTTATGTGCCATCAGTGGCAGTGGTTAAGTGCGTTAAGTGCACCCAGTTGATCCGTCGGTAAACCTCTCACTGCACCTATATCCTGTGACTAACTACTGTGAATAACCCGCGCCTCAGTACCATTGTCACTAACAGGAACTCCCCGGAGGTTGTTCACTGAACCCTAATTTTCACACGGCTGTTATCGAACCACTCGGACTGCCTTGACGATTCGCTCACACGTCGCAGGCTTTTCTAATGTCGCCGCATTCAGGTAGATCGCTGTCGAATCAGACGCTGAACAGTCGCGATCAGTCCAGATCAGGTAGACTCAAACCAGTGCACTGCCAGTGCGCGATTGAGCGATGTCGATCAAACGCACTGCTAACTTAAATAACGGTGATCGAACGAGATCTTGCGGCTTACACTGGGTCGAGTCAACAGATCCAGTACGTAGGAGGACCCCCGAAAATGCAACCTGTCCAACAAATATCAAATTTTTTGACTTCTTATCCGCGCGGCGATTGTTATCCGAAATCGACCCAGGCGTCTGGCAGGTCCAGTTTTTATCCGGATACCTGGTCCAGGCATGGGCGTACAGAAACCCCCCGAAACGCGTCAAAAAATGGTCCAAAATGTCAAATTTTCGCTCTTTACCACAGAGTCCAGGCAAATTACTGATTTTGCCATTGCCTGCAACTTGCCTGCGCATTTGGCCTGTGAAATGTATCCGAATCTGACCTGGCATGGCTGGACACCCTCCAGATGTCATCTGACCATTCGGCCTGGCTTGGTCGTCCAAAACCCGACTTTTCATCCGAATCTGGCCTGGGGTTTTGCGGATTTTGGGCAGGTTTTATCCGTTTGCCGGACAGGTGTATTTTCGGGGGTTCTAGGTACTTATGGTCGCCTCTTCCTAGGCTGTCTGTTTCCCTGATTGTGCTCTAGCCTGAAGGTTCCAGCGCCTAACGGTGCCTGAGCGCCTGAGCACTCAAGTTAGCAAAGTCCGTGAGTCCGGACGACAAAAAGGCTCGGAATGTCTTGAAGCAACCTCCTTCTTCAGCTGTACACCGTCCATTCCGCAAACACGATTGTAGCATTTTTTTTGCGCGTTTATTTGGTGCTGGCCCGGCGTCTAACTATCTTGGTCCAACTTAAGCGATGGCATCAATCAAGAAATCATGATTAGGTGGTGAAACGTCCTCCCTTTACTTATACTAGTATGACACTGTTCAAAAGCCTCAAGCGCAGACTCGGAGCCAACTCCAAGCACCTCGTTCTATGAGTTTGTGAAGAATACGGCCGAGGCTATTGTACGTTAATTCAGCCTTAGCTCAATTGCCTGCTCAAATTCACTGTAGACCATGTCCGAACCATACAACCCATACATCGAGGAGCCTCTGGACAGTCCTCCGCTCTCACCTATTTCCCCAAATCGCGCCTTAAAGAAGCAGCCGTCGGACTTCAAAGACCTACCAACGCTTCCATCACACGGCAGCCCAACCAACGCCGCAACCAGACAGTCCAGACTAGGCTACTATCCAGCGTCCCTCGTCCTCCTCGCCATATGGATAGTATTTGTCGCGGTCCTGCTCTGGTTGCTTGAATCCGCTGTCGCGCATGGGCCACGCAGCCTCACGCCGCTGTGGACGTACACCACGCTCCCCAGCCTGCTCCTCACGGTCTTCGCGCAGGGCCACGGCGCGGTCACCGCGATGCACCTCGCGCGCGTCTCCGTCTCGGCGCTGCACTCGCGCCGCACCGCACCCAACACCTGGGCCGAGGTGTTCTGGATGTCGGACCGCATGTGGCAGGGCCCCGTGGGGCTGCTCTCCACCGTGTTCGCCGCATCGCGGCTCCGCGTGCGCACCTCCGGGCACTTCGTCCTCTGCGCCGTGACGTGCCTCGTGGCGCTGGTCACCCCCATCGTACTCTAGCGCGCGTACCCGATCCGGAGCATCACGGTGCTCGAGAACACGACTGCCACGCCGAACTCGCTGTCCGTGGTGGGCATGGGCGCCGTCGACGCGTACGCAGAGCTCGGGACGGGGATGGGGTCGTGGACGACCGCGCTGCCGGTCACGGACGTGTACAACACCAGCGTCTTCCTGCCCCCAGGCGCGTCGCGCGACAACGATCCCACGGACTTCTTTTTTGCGGGGGACCTCGAAGGGAAGACGGCGACCCTCCCGGGTCTGCGCCTCAAGGGCCAATGCGTACCCATCGACAGCCCCGTCACCGACTTTTCCGGGTTTGCGCCGTACTGCCAGACGCAGATCCCCCAGACGCCTTTCATGGGCTCAGCTATCCTAACGCCGTCAGCGACCAATCTGACCATGAGCATCTGCTGCAATTCGACGTGGGCCTCGCTCTTTTCCACCAACCCTGCGGTGTCTACGAACGTCGCGTACATCTACCTCACTTCGTCCAACTCGTCCAACTTGGCCCCAGGTGACGATCCCGGAGCCTCTGTCAGTGGGATGATCCGATGCGACTCGCAAGTCTCAACGGGGACGGCCACGCTATCTGGCGCGGACGGCACCTACACCTCCTTCTCCGAAGCTGCCTTGTACAACGAGACGCAGGGCGGCGAGCCGCTGCTCGACCCGCTCTTCGTATTAGCGTATTATCTCGGCTCCGGCACGTCGCACATCTCGGATGATCAGATCAAAGCCGCCATCGTGCGTGCGCTGGGCTTCGTCGGGCTCGGTGACGGGACTGGCGCGCAACTATACTCGCAGCCGTCCCTGGCCGAGATGGCGACCGCCTTCTGGCGGGGCGTGTCGTACACCGTCAGCGGCATCGGCCTGCTCTCCCGCACGAACGAGACAACGTATCCCGCAGTCGCGCGCGGGACCGCCGCGGTGTACGTGCGGGAGCGGCGCTTCGCCGCCGGCGCATACGCCCTGCTGGGCATCTGGCTGCTCCTCCTGATCGCCATCACGGCGCGCAGCTTCAGGCCGACGTTCGGCGGCAGCTTCGACAGCTATGTTACCGCGAAACTCGTGCTCAATAAACCGGGCCTGGTGAGCTTAAGCGGGGAGCTCGTTCATAATGAGAATCTCCGCGCACCGTTCGGTGTGGTCGATCAAGACAGCTTGGGACTATGACTGGAGACGAGTTCATAGGAGGTCCTTATTGAAACTTGCTTGTACTTCGTATGTATCTGGGGCTCTGCTAGTGCTCATTAATCGAACGATTGAATAGGAATCCGAATCGTTAACTATGACAAAAGAATTCTCTTTCGATCTAATCATTCATGGTAAGAAAAAAGTCTCACGCAGCAGGCAAAGAGCAGAGATGGAGAACTGTATCGAGCTTCCAGAAGTGCACGAACTCGGAGGTCTTCAGGTTGGTACCGGAGTACCAGTTTGGTTTGCAGTGCTTGACCATTCCACCATCATCCTTACAGTATGTACTTGTAGGAGAGCAACGCCCCCAAGGCACCGTGACACCCCCGTTGCCTCTTTTTCAGGCAACGGCCACCTCCGCGACCAGGACCGTTGCCAGAAAAGGCAACCAGGAATATTTTTTAGGCCATAAAATTGGCATTCTGTGAGGAGTTGTGTGACTCAATAAAATCAATTTGGGGCATCCCGGAGATTTTATGGATGTATCTTAGCTGAGTTTTTTTTTCAAGCTTTATTCACAGATGTCACAATATTTTTAAGGCAACGGGCCTCATCGTGACCTGTAAGCTTTTAAGCAACGCCCTGGTCCGTGACCGTGACCGTTGCTCCATGTACGTACAGTATTGAGTCTGAGTCAGCTACCATTGTGCCGTTCGCTCAATCCACGTCCGTTCATACAGATGTCGTCCCACACATCTCTAACGCTGGAAATCATAGATGCCTTTCCCTAACATCGAAGACATCGTAGAGAATATTGTTGACGAGGTTTTCCTGGACAAACTCACCGAAAATGGATACTACGACTATGACTCGTTTCCCAAGGTGCTTGAGGCAAGGTCGCCTCAAGTCTCACACGTACACTTATAGTCATGGACATAGAATTTCGTCAAGCTAGCTCTCGTGTCGCGGACTTTCTTGAGCTCAGTCCGCCGCAATCTCTACGCCGATCTACGAGTCGAGGGTCCGGAACGCTTTCTCCTTCTCGCAGGACAACTCCGCTTCACACCGCACCTCGCGCGGCTCGTAAAGCGCGCATCGCTCATCTCTGGATGCTCAGAGCGCACGCACATCGACGGCTTCGAGGCGGGCACACCCGGTGACGGAAAGCCTCGGACTGTCAGCATCAAAGCCTTGACATGGTTCCTCGACGCATGTCCGCAATTAACCCAGCTCGAGCTTTTCGGCGGAGACTTCCTGTATGCGCTGTCGTCCCCCAAGATGGTCAAAAGCGCGGCACGTTTGACGGACATCGGATTACACGGGTGCAGCCGCTGCGACTCGCCCGGCCTTGCCCCCGTCGGCTGCACCGCGGGCATGCGCCGTGGCTGGCTGAAGCATATCGTCACTTTTCCCCGTCTCAAGGAGCTCGATATAACGGAGTACGGCTTGGATGGACCTCGAGACCCGACCTTCGGGCTTCCCGCCGCGTCCTCTGCCTGCACCGGGCTCAGCGTATCTGCTATCAACTCCCCCGCCTCCCCGAAGAGCCTCATGACCTTGTTGAAGAGTATGCCCTCGGTCAAGGAGCTCGTCCTCGAGGTCCGGCCCATGCAAAAGGGGGCCCTCAAGAAGTGCCTTGACATCGTTGCCCCCACACTGACGCTCTTGACGCTCACCGACTATAATTCCTTCGATGAAGCTCATCCACAGCCCTGGGAGAATGACACAGTATCGGGCCTCCACTACTTGAAGACGCTCGCCTTCAACGGCGTCCCTGTCACTGCTCCTTTCTTTAACATAATGCCGCCCCGCCTCGAACATCTCCGCTTCGCCGGCGCGACGTTGCGGTATCTTCCTGTGCCTGCGATCGCCGCCTGGCTCCGCCGTGACCCTTTCCCTACTCTCCTTAAAAAGTTAGATATTGTCGGTGATATGAGGGCAGATGGTATCAAGGGCGGACCGAAAGCGTCTGATGCTCAGGCAGCTGAGCTCGCGCAACTGTGCCGTGGGTTAGGAATTGAATGGAACTACGAGCCAGAGCCGGATTTCGAGGACGATGCAGATGGGTTGAGTGACGCGATACAATTTGCGTTCTGATCTCAATATTTCGAGTCTCCAAGTACGATTAATGTTTCTGCAGCTTGTCACTGGTTAAGCAAGTATGTTCATAATAAAGCTGCTGGGGACAAGTTGGAAACGATGGAGTTGGAATGATTATGAAAGGCTGCTGTCTTGCCGACACAAAAGCACCAGAATACATTCACTTGAAACGACCCGCGGAATGACCAATAGTCTTTCACGTTCAAAGACTGGGAAGCCGCGAGTCGCGATTCGGATTAAAATATGTACATACTTGGCCAAAACAATGTGTCCTTCAAGGAAGTAGCAGATGTGTGTGCTACATTGAGTAGAAGAATCTACATATGCCATATGATTCGGGCATGCTGCAGAGCAACTGTAGAGAGGGAAGGTTATATCCAAGTGGTCAACAAGGTTCCTAGGTGGATATGCATGCCTTCATCCACCAAATCTAGCAATTGCATGGTAATGTTGGCGTTGGGACGAATGATGTCTTTCTCCTCCACCACCCCTAAATCACTTTGAACTCTGCTTTTGATCCAGATCATGCTAAAAGAGCACAGTCGATTGACTGTCATGTTGCCCATTTGCTTTCCCCTGCGTGTCCAGACCTCTACAAGCATCTCATAATCTAGAACGTCCAGATGGGACAAGTAACGCTTGGTGACGCAGATGCTAATGGACTAGAGATTCGGAATGAAATCAGGAGAGTCGCGCAGTGAACATAGGATTTCCGTCGCGTCAGCCACCAAGATATACGGCAGATTGATGTTGGTAAGCGAGGGCATGACAGGGAGACATTGAATCAGGCATTTGTAGCCACCGCCACACGAAAAATGCGTTGATCTGGATGGTGATGATCGAGTAAGAAGTGCGATCAAGTCTGCAGAATGGTTGAAATCGTTGGGGAGGGAAAGCCTCGTCAGTGCAAGGAATGTTAGAACGCGAAGTAAATCTCCTGCACAAGTCTGCCAACCAAGCAGGGTCAACGAGTTCAGACAGAGAAGCGGGGGAAGCAATAATGCCGTATCTGTCGAGGAATAATGAATCTGTCACAGCACGCATTCCTCAAGGGAAGCACATCCACAAAACCTGCAAGCAATCTCCCAAGGAAAAGTCAACTGCTGAGAATTGCTTGAGCTGTGCCCACGGAAGGCTGATGTGTGATAGTGGAAGACGCGTCAAAGAAACCGCTCGTAAATTTGGCGCGTTCTCCGCCGCTGTAATCGGAATCGATATTCGGGAACTCTCCTTGTCACCTTCAGCGAGATGGAACCCTATACTCTCAAGACGAGGAAGTCTATCAAATAGCGCGGAGTGAAATTCCCGAATTACAAAGTTTTGGTATCGGAAACAGATATCAACATCTTGCCACTGAGGTGCACGATCGAAGATTTGGAGGAAGACATCAGGCAGTGGCTTGGGGGGTTCTAGTCCCACATTGTCGGGGTTCTGGAGTAGACGCATAGACAGCGATGCTGAGTCCGATCGACTGACCCAATTGGCTGCCATCTGCCGGCCTGGCTCGCTCCTGAGAATTGCAGAACAGTCTGTGAACTGGAGTGAGGACCACAGCTTTGGTGTAGCAAATGCGACCTCTCTCCATTGTCTGCAAATTTGCAACAAAAGTAGTGGCGCTTGGCTACGTAGAAGCCGGGGAAGCTTGTTCCTTGATGTGACCTGCAACTGAGGGGTACGAGCAGGGAGGCAGTGGAAGGATATCTCTGATGTGAGCTCCGGGGGTAGATTCAGAACTGGATAAGTGAGGTTTAGCAGCGTTTTGCGAATCCTCTTTTGTTCTGCTTGAAGTATGGGTATCTGTGCATCCAGGTTGAACGCCAAACGGTCTCGGAGAATTTGGTCTCCTCGCATATGTGGGCTAGATCCTATTCAAAATGCATTTCAGAATAGTATAATCCAGCTAACCTAGAAGTTTAAGCTTGTTCAACTTTGGGGCCAATGGCAATTACAAAGGCGGTGGCGGTTGAGTTGGGAGCTAGCCCGTAGGGAAGTTGGGACGCATTTACGTAATCACTCTTCGTCAACCTCAAGTGTGGTACCGTACTAACCAATACAGAACTTTCTTCGTCCTTGACTGTGCTAGAGCACTTTTCTTGCTCTTCTTGGGGTATGTGAGTGGAGGGGACTCGTCCAAGCGCTCATAGATCATGTACTAACCCTTGCGCAGCATTCATAGTCAGAAATGAAGAAAAAGGTCTTTATGATAAGTGTCGCGTTACCTGAAAAGCTGAAGATTCAATTCAGGTCCTTCTCATGGGTGCTTCGGGAAGTGGGAAAACCTCTATGCGCTCCCTCATCTTGTGCGTCTAATGCCAGGTTTATTTCCATGCGATAACAGTCTGCTCTTAAGCTCTAACAACCCTGCGTCTCTCACCGCACGGCTTGGCGCAACCATCGACGTGGAGCAGAACCATGTGCGTTTCCTCGGGGACCTCATTCTGAATCTGTGGGACTGTGGCGGGCAAGACGCGTTCATGGACTCGTATCTGACGACGCAGCGCTCGACGATCTTTCAGCACGTCGGCGTCTTGATCTACGTGTTTGATGTCGAGACACACGAGATGCACAAGGACCTGGAGTACTACCGTGACTGCCTCGAGGGCCTGCGCCAGTTCAGCCCCGACGCCGCGGTGTTTTTGCTCGTGCACAAGATGGATCTCGTGCGTGATCGGAGCACTGTTTTCGAGCGCAAGAAGCGGGAGTTGCAGGAGCATAGCGAAAAGGGCCAGGCGCAGGTACCGACGAGCGTCACGGTGTTCGGGACGAGCATTTACGATGAGAGTTTGTACCGGGTAAGCTGCATGTCTCCACGGAAGATTGATTCGTTTCTTAATCTATTCATACAGGCATGGTCAAGCATCGTGCACACGCTCATCCCAAACGCTGCTGTCCTGTCAAAGCATCTTACGATTTTTGCGGAAGCTTGCAGCGCGACCGAGGTGATTCTCTTTGAGCGTACGACATTCCTCGTGATAGCGACGAGCTCCCCGCCATCCTCACCGCCTCCTGAGACGGACGCTGCCGTGTCCCAGCTCGAAGCGACGCGCTACGAGCGCACCTCCGAGCTCATCAAAGCATTTAAGCATTCGTGCTCTCGCGTGCGCGAGGAGTTCCACTCGCTCGAGATGGAGCTGCCCGAGTTTTCCGCCGTCCTCGACGAGATGACGAAGAACACCTACGTGCTCGTCATCGTGCATGACCCTACGATAGGTCCGTGACTTCCTGCTTTCCCATTCATTGGTCACTCATTCCGTGGTACAGAGACCGCCGCGTTGCGGTTGAATATCCGCATGGCACGACGCAAGTTTGAAGAACTGCAAGGAATGGCATGACGAGATACTCTAGGACGACAATAACCACAATTATCTACATCTAATACTGCTGTACTAACAAACATTGTGTATACTAGATCGATACTGGTAAGTGGAGTCATCACCGTCGGTTGCTCGTTCTTACTCCTCCAGTAGCAATATACATAAACTAATCCTCCCCGCTTCTTGAAAGAACACTGGACGTTTCTAGCCTTTCTGTATCCATTGTCACAACGCGTCCTAAACTATCTTTCCCAAATGAGGCTCGAGGCAGCGCATTTGTCCTCCTGATGCCCTCCTCCTGACTGTTCCACAACGAGCGTAACTGTTGAAACTTGTCCCGAATGCCGGGTGGAAAGTGTGCACCGTGATAAAGACGAGAAGCAGCCAAAAACTCAGCGAGGCGTATGCTGCGGTCGCAATGTCCCCTCCCGCATGCACACCACTTTTGTCCTGCTAGGAACTGCGGGATACGACGTCTCATTCGTGCGTGAAAGCAACGTGATGCTTGCTACTCACGACGAAGGAGATGCCCCGCCAGAGGCTGCAGGGACGGCTGTGCATACGAAGATGATCCAGCTTCAGTGCCCTCGACGAACCCTAGCGCGCGCACCAGGGCTGCTCGGTATTGGGCTTCGAGAGGGATGGCTGCAAGATATGACACACTGTGTACAGGGGATCGACCGGCGGTTCACCTTGCATGTCATTGTGCGGTGTCGCTTAGGAGAAGCGGGAATAGGTCTCGTCGCGTCCGGATATCTTGGTCCCGTGGAAAACTGCGAGTCACATCGAATCATGCCGTCCAAGACCCGTGAAGATATTGGTTGAGTGGACCGAGGGACGAGTGTGAAAGCTGGTCTCCGCGGTCTACATCTTTCCTTAGCCACGAGGGCTCTTTTCATAGTCAGGTATAAGGTACACAGGTGGGGTCTCGTCGTTCTTGTACATTCTGTTTGTTACCATCTACGTGAATTTTCCTTCCTTCCAGCGCCGCATGTGCGATCCCATCTCGACGGCAGCCAACCCCCAGTCGTCTCCGTGATTATGCCCGGTTGGTGTCAAACCCGCGCGGTCCAGCGCCTGCTCGTCCGTAAGGGCGGTCAGGACACCGAAGATGACTGGCACGCCCGAGTCAAGTTGGACCTTCATGAGCGCATGCGAGACGGCATCGCAGATGTACTCGAAGTGCATGGTGGCCCCTGTGTATTTACGTGGATGGTAAGCAAATGCGCAGTCGTCGTCAAGCACGATCAGTGTACGCGCCTTTGATGAGAACTCCGATGGCAATGACAGCGTCAAGTGGCTCATTCGGCATCGTCACCACGCCCGCCGGCGCTGGCGTTCCTGAGCGCGAGCTTCCGCTGCCGAAGTTGAGCCCTCCAAGGAGGTCGGTGACGTTCGACGCGGCTTGGACATGCGACCCCGCAATAACCCTATCGTATTTCGTATCATGAGCCAAGAAACCGCAGAGCGTGTCGTTAAAAGAACCTTGAGCACGCTAGAGGAAGCTCGAAGCTTCCAGGGACCGATTGGATGATTATATTACTGTCCTTCACACCACGCTCCTTGAGCTTCGCGACGGCGCCTGCGACGAGAGCGTCGATGACCGTAGTATTCCACCGGGCGTGTACTATCGCCACACGAAGGGTGGAGCCGTCGTACTGCACGGAAGATTCGGAAGGACCCTTAATGGTATGGCTCATGATTCGTGTGGCTGTGCTGTGCAGTGGCTGTGTATCGTGGGGAGCTTCCTTTTCTGGCGAGCAAAAATTTACGCGTCGTCTCCTCCTCCATCCTCCTCGGAGTCCTCCCCCACTTCACTGGAAAGAGTCCAGACAAGTCGTAAGCCCAGATGGACGGGAATCTTGCGAGTAGGCTCACTTTTGTTCTGTGTGTGTAACAATTGAATCTAATGAATGTGCAGCGACTTATACCCTAATTTACACGTTCCTCACGAAACGGTCGCATTCCAAGGCCGCGGACGCCTTGAAAAAGGCTGCAAAGGATGTTGTCGTTCTTAAAGACAACTTGGATATAGACGGGCCGCAACTAGATGAGATTATACGGGAATGGAAGGCATTCAAGGCGGCTTCTAGTTCCTCCAGCTCGAGTTCGAGTTCCAGCTCCAAGTCGAGCTCAGACTCCTCTAGCTCTGATTCCGACTCCGACCCGGATTGTAAGTCGCCTTTGTCGTGGATTATAATTCCTGTATGTTAACAACTCAATTAAGCGTCGTCTGATTCCAGCGACTCGGACTCGAGTTCGAGTTCGAGCTCGAGCTCGTCCTCTTCGTCATCCGCGTCGAGTAAGAAGAAGAAGACCAAGACAAAAGCTGCGATAGCCTCCCCAGTTGTTAAAGCACCCTCCCCAGCCGTCAAAGCAAAATCGAAATCCAAAGCAAAGGCAAAAGGCCGTGCGTCGTATGTTTATACCCTCCCCACATCTGTTGAACCATACCCAGCCTCGTCGTCGTCAGCAAGCTCCAGCTCATCTGATGATTCTGGGTCGGAGTCGGGTGCGGATATCCTTTTATATTCATTCATTTCAGAGAAGTTAACGACATTGGCTAGATGACGAATCAAGCGATTCCGACGATTCCGATGCGAGCACGCCCAAAGCCAAAGCCGGCGCGAAAGCTGGAGACCGAGACTCGAGCCGCACGCTGTCGACGCCAGATGGCAGCGTCGCGAGGGGCTCGGGGTCCGGATCTGTCACGAAGACGACGAAGACGCGCGATACGTCGTCTTCGTCCTCGTCCGATTCGAGTTCAGATTCCAATTCCGAGGCCACCCCAGAGAAGCCGGTTGCACCAAAGCCTCAGCCCATGGCAGAGGAGGGACAGGTGACCAAGAAGCGACGCACGTCCGAGAGCGGCGCGTCCGTGCCCACCGCGGTCATGAGGGCCGCACCCGACGCGACCCCACAGGGGAAGCAGGGGAAGCCGGCACGCAAAATTAACGCGCCGTTCCGCAGGGTGGATCCCGACAAGGTCTCCACCGATATCATGATGAACAACAGTTATCAAATGAAGGCACGTACTGGTCCGCTCCGTTCTATCACTGTTGTTAATGACCTGCAATCACAGGCAGGACCAAGTAACGACTACGGGCAACGTGCCCACGCCGACCTGATCGTCACCCGCGGCGCCGGCTTCCGCAAGGAAAAGAACAAGAAGAAACGAGGTAGTTACCGGGGTGGAGAGATCACGGTGCGTCAAATTGCCTGTTATGAGGTGCGTTTGTGCTGAGTATTTGACAGATGGAAAGCCACAGTTTCAAATTTACCTGAGGGGTGTTGCTATCGTAACTACATGGATACCGAGTTGATACACCTCTTTTGAGTACACAGTACAGGGACTGTGTCTTTTGGCTAATCTACATTCTGAACATTGAGCAATCTGATGGCTAGGCGTCCCTTTTTTCCCCCGCGAATTCGAGTTCTGTCGGTTTGATGACTTTCCCGTCTTTCCGTGGCTAACTGCTCCGGGGTGGAGTTACCCAAGAGTCACCGCCCACTCAACGTCTACTGTTGATAAATTAATATGTTAACTGCACCCGCTCCCTCTGAGTCCATCTGCGCGGGAGCAGTACTTACAGGTTCTTAACACAAGCGCGGGAATGACCCCGATTTTATCCCCATTGAATATGCGTGGATCGATTTTGCAGGCCAACTTTTTGCCCCAAATAGGCTGTCTATTTTTCCTCTGCTGCCGCGATTTTGCCAAGATTCGGACCAGGCCATCACGCCACATTTTGTCGGGATTCTGGCCAAACTTGGACAGCCAAAATCTGAAATTTCAATTTTGTTCTTGATTTTGTCAGGATCCACATTAGGCGACTCGCCTATATATAGGTTACGCGGGAGCAGTATCTTTCTGTACCCGAGCGACGTAAATATGGTGGCTTTACTGAGTGTAGGCACATACAGTACTAGTACTCCTGGCCATGGAGCTACCGAGAGCCGGTCCGCATTCGACGTGTGTGCTTCCCGACGGCGCGGTGCTGGCGTACGAGGTCCTGGGTGCGACGCACCTCGGGCACGGCGCGCTGCCGCTGGTGCTCGTGGGGGGGATGGCCTCGACGCGCGAGGACTGGATCCGCCTCAGCATGGTGTGGGCGGAGTCGCGGCCGGGTAGGCCCTGCGTTTTAAAATTTTGTTCTGCCCGTCTGATGAATTTCGCAGTTTTGGTGTACGACCACAGGTGGCTACGGCTCTTGCGTCTACTATTTTTACTGTTTGTTGAGACTATTAATCGCGCAGGGGGATGGGCGACTCCACTTGTTCTGTACCTGATGAGGTTGATGAATTTACGATGGAGACGCTGGCGCGCGACCTGGCTTTCCTTATCGGCCACCTGGGATGGAAAGACGTAGCGATTCTCGGGTTCTCTATGGGCGGTAGGGCGCCCTGCTCTCTGCATCACTGCCTGCATTCATATCCTGATTTTTGTAAGGCGTCGTGGTGCAGCAGCTGCTGGCACTCGCATATCATCCGACGGAGCCCATGCATCTCCCGTTCCGCCCGACCCACGTTATACTGGCAAGCACACGATCGGAGGTCCTCAGCGATCCCAGATACGGGTACTTATCTGTCTCGACTCTGAATGGAGTGGCGACGTCGAAGAATAACCATACCATCTTTGTAGCCTTCCCGTCCCGGCGCCCGGAGACGCCACCCAGCAACCTCTCTCCTATGTAGAAAAATACGAACGAGTTCGCCGCACGGCAGAGGCCACGGTCGACCCGTCCTGGCTTGCGACCCTCGGCCCGATATACATGGACTTCATCGTCCAGCGGGTGCTCTCCGGAAGGTAGGCCGCGATGCATTGTGTCCATGATCCATACGTCGTCCTGACGTCGGTGCCAGCAAACGGCCGCTACCCACTTTAAGTACGGCCCAGTTCCTTCCACGATTTTAAGGTACCGCTCGCTCATGTCAACTTTTGTGTAGGCCGACAGAAACAGGCGGCAAGTACGCAGCGTTTCGACCGAGCTGCGCACCTGACACTAATTTTTCTAGCTTCAATCGTTTGATTTTGCGGCCCTCCTCGGAAACCTCCCGAAAGAGCTGCCGGTGCTCGTCCTGCATGGCGAGGCAGACCAAATAATCCCGTTCGAATGCAGCCAAGTATGTCGACCGACGTTGTGCCTTTTGTCCCAGGCCCGTAGATTTTGACATCTTTCAGGTCATGCTGCAGCGCATCCCCGGCGCACGTTTCATCGAGATCGGTCCCGAACCTGGGCAGCTGCCCACATTGCAGTTCGGCCACAACTTTACGCTCTATTTCCCCGCCAAAATATGGGGTGATGTCGTGAACAAGTTCCTAGGCTCCTATGAACGTGTCGAGGAGCCTGTGAGCGCCGTTCCTCCGGAAAACCCATCTTGAGACTCCTGCTCCCGCGCCCTTCATACCTGTACTGCACCCGATACCGCGAAAGAATGTTTTGATCATCTATGTACTTAGATCTATTCTATTATCACAATGAGTTGTGAATGGCCGGCAAGCGGCGGGGCACAAACAGAATGGGGAAGATTTGCATTAGCTAGATAAGTTGTACAGCGGAACAGTGTTGGTACAGCAAGGAATTTGGAAAATCAAAGTGGTAAAACCACTGCTGGTTGGATTCGCCCGTGTTAGCACGCTTCACCTTGCTGCCCTCAGGCTCCTCGCTGGCCATGCGCTTCTTGGTTTGCACTTCGTCTGTGGGCGTCTGGAGGCCGTCGACAACTTTTTTGAAAAGTTAGTCAGACAGACATGGGATAGTGAAGGAGATAAGGTACTTATGCGCAGGCGTAGGTAGATTGGAGGGGCCTGCAATGGGCATCCAGATAGGTGGAGTGAAAAAGCTGACAGAACGCTGCTCTTGTGCATGAATTTCAGCCTCAGACATTGGAGGAGGGTGGTAGGGCTTGTTGGCGGATTTTTTGTACGGGCTGGGAGGTTGCAACGCCTTCGGGCGTAGAATCACGACTTGTACCATTTCACCTGTGCAAACATGATAAATGAGGATGAATTGAGCAGTGGAAGACTTACCAACAAAAGAGTCCTCGCCATTGAACGTATAATGTAGCATGCGGAAGGAGCATTCAACTAGGGCACCTCTCATCTTGGCTTCGATGTTGGCAGCTTCGACGCGTTGGTGGTCTGCGTCGTAGACAGGAAATTCGTGAACAGCATACTTCTGTACGATGTTTTCCAATGCTCCGCGCAAATGGACATGTATGGGCCACGTCGCGATATCCACGGATTCACCTTATAGATTGTAAGTCAAAGTTGAGATGATGACGAGAAGGTATATACTGGCGCCGGGAACCTGTAGGAAGGAAGAATGAGAAAGTGCAGCATGATAGCTAGGAGGAGTACAACAATAACCTTGGTCTCAAAGACTGGAGTGGAAAAGCGGATTGCTTCCTCGGATCCGTCTTCAACGATGAGCCATTGGTTTTTGCCGGTCTTGGATATACTGGTCTGATACTTCTTGATGGTGTTTATAGAGACAGCATGGTCAGGAGCGAAAGTGGGGTCATCTATTGTAGTGATGTCAGTAGGATGGACGAGCATCGAGTTAGTATACGGTACCTGGCTTATTTATCAAGAAAACATACTTGGTTTCTTCGAGAGCCTTCGGGTATTTGCCTGTCGGGTTGTGGTTTCCTGTGGGTGACAAATACAGTTTGGTCTCAGAAATGACACCAATGGCGATGATCACTGGGTGGGGTGCGGCGGGAGCTTCAGGATCAAAGGGACCGGGAATGATTTCGCTGAGGGTGTGTCCACAACCATCTTTAAGGCAGATTCAGGAACATGTCTGGAGTAGTCTTTCCGAGTTTTTTTGGCCGCCATTGCAGTGGTGAGGCTAGCTAGACTTTTGTCATCAATCTTAGCCATTGCCGCCATAGCGTTTGGCCACCAAGCTCGACGAACAGCAAGCCGTGATTGGAAAGATGATTTACGTATCATTTGGATGTTATGCATGGCAAAAGGAAAGGAAATGTGAGTTTGGAAGCGACGGTCAGCCAGTAGCAAATAGTGTCGGACATGTGATTTTAACATAATCGGTTTGAGGCCCAAATCTTTGTGCAGTCGAACAGGATTGTCGAACATCCCTACACCATACGGAAAGAGAGTCGGCCACAGCATGCCATAAACGTCAGGGTTATGACGAGTAGACAGTGTTTCAGCAGAAGTGGGAGATTTGACGAAATCACCACCTGCTTTGAGCTGGCGAAGGGCTTCAATCTTCCGAGAATTAAGAGAAATTTCTGTGTTTTCAACATCAAAAGTGCCTGGAAGTATGTTAGAAAAATGTGGGGCTATGTGACAGCAACACTTGCCAGAAAGTGAGAGAGGGATTTGAGAATCCTGGTCTGAATGTTCAGTGAATATAGCCTCCATGGTATCAATACCATGGCCAGTGTAAGTCAAATTTTGACCGCGGATAGTGTCGTTTGGAGATTGGAACTGCACGGGAAATGGGACACAGCCATCTTCATCAGCCGGATATTCTGCTAGGGCAACGAGATCTATAATAATGTCTGAGTAAAGGTGGTTGTTGGCCTTCAACCAGTTAAGCGCATGCAAGATTCGTCCCCGGCGGACAAGAAAAGGAGTTCGTTTGAACATTTCAGCAGTTGCTTCGTGTTCATCAGTCATGAATATAACCACAATTTCGTCGTAGAGGGCGAACATGGGACGAGGCAGGACTGTGGCAATGGTCGAGATCTCGTGCGGATGAATGCACACATTTCCGGACGCAGCTCTCTGATAGAGGATAGGAGGGCCGGAACCAGAATTAATTTTAGCCCAGCATTTGGTTGTGTGAGCGCGAGCGATAACCAGTTCCTCTGCGTAACTAAGGCCATATAGGGCTGCTAGAATAGGGCCGATCCAGCAACCATTTGCCCAGCTGTACAAAGGGATTTTAAAAAATCTGCGAGCTTTAACATATCTAGCACAGGTAGTACACGCTTGGTATCGATCATTGTGGAGGGAATGTGACAGGATATGTGGCAGATTGTAGTGAATGCGAAGACTATCTACAGTTTTTTCCAGGAGTGAGATGTCTAGGTCGGAGGTATCCCAGGTTTTAAGCTCTGAAACTAGCTCATTCCGGTTGCAGAAAGAGCAAGGACTGCGAGCTAGTATAGCGGCTGTTGTGTTGGCACGATCTTCACGCATGATCTAGGCGCAGATGAAAATACAGCTCCGCAACGAATGCAGAAGACGACACACCCCTTTCAAAGACTCCTCAGATTCCACCTGCGGCCGATGGATAGCACTTTCGTCCCGTTCAGCTTCAAGGCTGACAATATGGCGATGAGAAGCCCTTTTCCGGGAGAGTTTGTGGCGCTCAGCTGGAACATGGGCATGTGAGGCTAGGTGCCTATCAACGGGACGTAAAACATCGGCGTTAGGGAGCTCAAGTTGACCGGCTTCTTGAGCGTCAGCAGAGTGTACAAGACAAGCCCAAGTGCAGAGATGAGACTCGAGTGCAGACAGAAGAAGTGGCCTCTTCTGGCATTTCAATCTGTGTTCGCAGGCCAGAGTGATGAGGGCTCCGGCGGAAACAATAGAAGGATCAGCCGCAAATTTATGAAGCATATATCGAAGAGTGTGTGATTTCTGCTCATCGGAAATATCGACAAACTGAGCTGAAAGCATACTCAGCTAAGAAATAGCACCACTGAGGAGGAAATACACACCTGGAACCGACTGAAGATGAACCGCTTCCGTTGAGCCACTCACCATTGCTGAGCTATTTGCCGCCACTGAGCTATTCATCGTCTTTCGACGTTTACGCGGCGGATTATCTTCAGAAGATGTCGTAGGTCGTTTATAAGTCGATTTTGGTTCAGCCATTGCACTCTCAAAGACTATCCGATGCAGTATGTAGTAGAGGAAGAAAGAGAGTCCAAGAGCGACGAGAAGAAAGAGCACATGACAACAAGATTATATAAGCCAAATCGTGCCATTTTTGAGACTGGGAGCACAAACCGAACTAAAGTTCTGTTTTTCTGTTTGTGAATCAATGACTAAGGGGGCTGACGCCATAATGCGTAAGTAAACATGTAACATCTTCCCCTGATCCGACGTTCCGGTGACTGTTACACGACCTTAGCGCCTGAGGACTGACCTCCACAGTACCCGAACCTCAAGCAAACCTCAAGTGACAGTGAATCGCCCCATTCGCTTCCCAGTTCCAATCGGCGTTCCTGAGCGGGACCGTGCTGTGTAATTCTACCTACCTACCTACCTACCTACCAAATGGGCCACATTGCCCTCCCAGATGGCGCCCAAATTGCTTACGACGTTCTAGGGTCTGAGCACCTCGGCCGCGTTGCTCCAATCGTGCTTATTGGGGGCATGAGCTCGCTCCGAGGCGACTGGGACCGTTTGTCCAAGTCGCTTGCGTCCGTCCGTCCAGGTGACGTGTCTCTTCGCCATCGGGAGGACATTCTTAACGGAGAATGCTGATGGTCGTCTTGCAGTCCTGATATACGATCACAGGTAACTTGAAGTTGCGCTACGATCGGTCATGCCCAATAAATTTGTTTCCTCCCACAGAGGGATGGGGGATTCGAAATTAGCCAGTGGCGAGGACAAACTCACGCTCGAGATGCTCGCGTGGGATCTGCTTGTCCTCCTTACGCATCTCGGGTGGAAAGAACTTGCGATTTGTGGGTTCTCCATGGGAGGTATGTGGTATATTCTATTATTCTGATGTCCAGACGTAAATGGCGGCACCGAATCGTCCAGGAGTGGTCGCACAACAGCTGCTCTTCCTTCCATACCATCCCGTCAACCCGACACCACTGCCATTTCAGGTCACACATGTTCTGCTCACTGGAACGCTCTGCTCCAAGTTGACGGACAAGAGATACGGGCTGCCTATGCAGCCGGTGCCAAAGAGGCCCCTCACTGACCAGGAAAAAATAGATCTAGCAAGACCGACTGTCGAGCTGACATTTGACCCTGAATGGGTGTCGAACCCTGAAAACACCGAGCGCCTAAACTGGTTACTCAGTCGTATGATATCTGGGAGGTATGTTCAATCTGAGGTCGCACATATTATCGACATACTAACCTCACTAATATTTCTTCTCGTTCCAGACCGGCAAAAGTGATCCGTGCGTGATTGCCTCCTCCGAGCTTAAAGTGGACAACTCAATCACCTCCAGTGAAGCAAGCAAAGGCCGCAAGTCCGCCGCTCCCTGGCTGACGCACTGAATTTGACTCCGAGTTATTCTAGATGAACCGACTGGATTTCACGGGTCTTCACGCGAAACTGCCCCGAAGCATTCAATTTCTCGTAATCCACGGCGAGCTCGACGCCATCGTCCCTTTTTATTGCGGACAGGAAATTCTGCAGCAGATTCCTTGGGCCAAGCCGGTCGAAATCGGCTCTCACCCAGGCGCAGTCGAACATTTGCGCTTTGGCCATCACTGGTTTGAGTATTTTGACGTCCGCGTGTGGCACGACGTCGTGGAAAAATTTCTGGGATCCGCCTACCTTGCTCGTTTGTGAATGGATCCTTGTACGCGTTTGACGAATATTAATGTTATTCGTTACATGGCCGAAAGTGATCTAATCCATTCTGTCCGTACCCAACTGGAAGTCACTTCCTCGGTCGACATCATCGGCCACGAAGTCATCCGGTCGCGGTCAAGTTGCAATATCATTCCTTTGTCCGGAATTTCAAGGGTAGAGTGTACTACCGTCTCCAGTCGCGCTTTTGGGCGGGAGTGGATGACCTTGGGCCAATACCATCTGGTGTTTGGTTGCAGCAAAATACGTTCGCCACTGTCTGGATTTAAGATGCCCTCGGCAACATCGTCAGGGATTTGGTCAATGTTCACAGTCACAAGAAAACGGAAATCGTATAGCGCTTCCAACACTTGACCGCGAATCTCGTGCCGAGCCTCCAGCTTTTCGCGTAGTCCGTCGGTGAGATCCATGCGCAATGGGTTATCTATCCCCATCAGTCTCATTTTCTCCCGACTTAAAGGCGGTTGACGGGAGGCGAGCCAGCAGGGGACCTGGTCCGGGCGTGCGAGAGTAGGTTTATGGAATGTCAGGTGGTTGTTTGCTATGAGAGCGGGTGACCACAGGACACCGCCTCCAGAGACGAACGGGCCCATGCCAGGCGCGAATGGGTCTGGGGTCCATAGATTCTGGACGATCCGCATCAAACTGGCTCTCCGTCGATTAGCGTCGGCACGGATTGTTCCCCAGGCATGGAACGAGACATAGCGCATGACGCGAAGTACGAGACCTCTCTGAACGAGCGGGTCGCGGATGGTTGCAAGACCTCGGCAAGTGACGAGATACGTTCCCGGTGGCGACGGCAGACTGCATCGGTTGAGACTGCTATCGACTGAACGTACGACTGAGAAATGATCCGCGTTCAGATAGAGAGAATACAAACCTACACCATCGATGTCTTCAGCTTGATCGGACAGCACTTTCACTGCGGCACGAAGTTGATCTAGTCCGCCGGATATATCCATGTCGACGGATTCCAGAGATGACATGCTTCGTTGAACTCGTTCCAGACCTTCTGCGATATCTGGAGGCAGTTTCGGTACATCTGACTATTGGAAAGACATTGAGAAACGCTAAAACTGGGGGAAGGTTTGACATACCGGTTGTTCGAAGCTGTTCGTTGTTAGCACTTGACGGATGGCATTACGGATGGTGAGCTCAGGTTGAAAATTCGTGGAATCCGTCACATATTCCAGATTATTCTCTTCGCAGGTCGCAATGATTCGGTCCTGCGAAGGAAATCAGTCGCGTGTCCAGCTAGCCAAGACATCACGCACCTTCGTAAAATCAAGTAGCGGGCGGATAATCCATCTATTCATCCCTTCTGCTCCAGTCCACGCCAAAGAATTTTCATCCCTCCCTCCCATCCCCCATCTCCGGCACTTCCTCATGCCTCCAGCGCCGATTTCCGTAGTCCCCATTGCCATACGAATCAGGGACGTCTCCACCTGATCATCTGCATGATGACCAAGGCGAGAATTTTTGCGTGCGACGTGGTCATTGCGCGGAACAACATCTGGTACCGAGCGTCGCGAGCGATGCTCTCAAACCTTTCGCCCGTTTGGGGCGATCGGGAAAAGGATGCTCCGACCACGGAATCTTCACGGTAGTGTGCTTAACACTCAGAGATTTTGCGACGTTCGCGGAATGCGTGGCCATGGCGTCGGAAGAGGCCTGTAGCCCATGGTCCACAGTCAAAGAAACGACATCAGCAGGGAGGCTTTGAGGTTTTTTCTTATGTGTGTCTTGAATAAAGCGGTGCATCAAAAAGAGCAGACACGTAGAATCTGGGCCCCCAGAGTTGCCAACGGCTAGGCAAGCCTCAGTTTCGACGCGTCTGAAAATGGAAAACAAACACCCACCTATGTTTTGGACCATCCGGTCGGGGGGATGCATTTCCAGAACAACCGAGCAAACTCATCCCGCGATATTGGAATCGGCTTGACAAGCTCATAACAGGAGCTGTATGGTTGTGTTTGCTAGGCACGTTGATGCTCCGGAAGATGCCGGACAGCTTGTCACTTGCTAACGATCTGCGAACCATGGATTACAGATCAGTGGATTTCTGCGGCCACGCCCACCAGTGGAAACCCACTGGAATTCACCGAGCAATTTTCGCATCAGTGATGTATCGATTCCGCGCGTTCGTACACTCCCGGCATTTTTATTTTCATCACTGTAACTTACAAAGCTTCAATCGCCAAATACATTGATTTAGAAAAATTCCTCGGTACCATTCCCTTCAACCAGAAACCCCTTCTGCCGCCACATCTCAGCCATCGCTGCACTGTACGGGGTCGCATACTTGATAGCAAAGTTCTAATCTCGCGGTTTGCGGCGGGGCCGGCGAGGATACGAAGGCGGACGCCGCCCTCAGAATTGGGAGAAGTCTGCGAAAGCATCAGTATGGACCACCGAAGCCAGAATAAATCGCATACGAGGACCAGGGCCGGCGTGTATACCACCTGCCGTGACCCGAGCGGTCCTCCCGCGCCACAGGAATCGGCACGAAGACAATGTTGCGTTTGTTGTGTTGCCGCAGGGTCGGCGTGGCTGCGGTGACGGGGTCGGCCGCGAGGGACGTGATCTCTTTGAAGTGGGGGGAGAACTGCTTCTCCTTGCGCTCCCCAGTTCGGGGGTCGTTGTACGTGACCATGTAGCAGCGGCGGGTGGTTCCGTCCTGGACGTCGTCAAGAACGCATCATAATTGATGTATACCGTTGTGCGTACCTCGTTTTCGACCAGAACTGGCCGCTCTATCTGACCTACTATCCATTGAGAGTGGTTATCTGTCGCTCTCGTCCACCGACGGACGCGAACCGAGTCGCCGATCTAAGATGAATTTCTAAGAGGGAAGCCAGAGATCATCTGTTAGATTGCCGACCTTGAAATAATCGACCCCATCTACCAGGTCAAGCTGAGGATAGCCAGCGTTTGGGTCGCTCTCACGGCGGTCGCTGCGATGTGCACGCGCGGCCGTTCCGGAACCACCCGGAGTGGAACTGCTGCTGCCACTCTGCCTAGAGGGCTGGTAGCGGTACCGGTATGGGGATGGATTGGGATTGGAGGTTGCGTCGCTGAGGGCCGGTGGGCCCGGAGGGAAGTATACTTTGGGACGAACAGGGTAGCCCTCGGGAAACCAGGTGGTCATAATAAAAATGGGCAGGGGGATGAGGGAGAAGTGGGCAGGCGGATGGCAATCAGTGCTTGACTCGGACCACTGTGATCTCCAATTTTATAGGCAAACTGCAGTCCCGCTTTGTACTAACTCTTTCCTGAAACGTACCAATATGGAAACATAAATTCGATCGCACATTATTCTAAGGCCACACAACTAGCCTGAGCACGAGTACGAAGTTTGAGGATTGCGTCGCTGAATGCGCAAGTAGCTGGGCGCTTGGTCAGTAGATGGAGGTGGGAGCTTGTGCAGTGGTTTGGCTACCGATATACGAGGGAGACTCTTTGCCATGACAGGAGCCTCCATGCGTTTACGGTGCTTTAGCAACGTTGAGAGCGGAGTTCCAAATGTGCGATCACGAGATATCCCGTGATCGTGTTCGGTAATGGTTGAATTTTGCGAACTGTCCACAGGCTGTCAAAAAGAGGTCGTGCAAGGAAGCCCGGGCATAAACAATTCTTTAGGAGTCAAATATTCAGATCTGCACTTGAAATGTATTTTCCTGATCAATCAAAACAGACAAAAGTTAAATAGTTTATACGCAACTATAAAGGAGTTCAATCATTCTCCAGGACGGGTATGAGAGAAATGCAGACAACCCTGGAGATTTTCTGCTCTGTTTTTTTTGTGTCAGTAATGTGAAAATTAGGTTCCTATGTGATCACCCCTGTAACCGACACACTAACTGGTAACCATGAAAGAAACTACAACATAAATGAAAATGGTTGACCACCTCAGAGCTACAGATTATACTTCACCATCTGCTCCTTCAACTTCACTGCTTATACCTAGACAAAAACAAGAATTAGTACTCGGGTTAACTTGAAGAAATGGCATTGAAAAACTATAACCTCCTCTCAGTGGCCTAGTGAATCGCCACAATGTCTGCACCCTGCTTGTCAATCAATACCTTGATCTTCTCAACAAGCTCAGGATAGAGTGCGCCTCGTCGCACCTCGGCCGTTCCAGCAGGTATCTCATGCGCAAGATGCTTCAGGGCTTCATGTATGTTTGAACTACTTGTGCATAGGGGAACCAGCCAATATCTAGTACCTGCCACCATAACATTGAGCTCTATGTGTCCATTGCTTCTTGCGACTCGTGACAACTTGTTGGTCCACTCGGCTTGACTGGCCCTTAGATCCTGAGCCACCCTGGAGTCAGTGATAGATTTGATCCTGAGTTTGACTACCCCATCCGAGTAGTCATACACTATGCATGCAGATTGGTCCAGGTGCATGTTCATGAAAATCACTTGCTCTGGATGTATGGTGGTGCATTTCGCTGCCTCATGGTCATGGTGTATTAGGGCATGCATGAATGATCAATGTCGCAAACTCAAGCCTGTCTGGACATCTGCTGGTGGTGACATGGAGTGAGCAGTACTGTGCAGTAGCAAAATAATATAATTTCTCACTCAGACACAGCATCCTGTCATTCTTTTGAACAATAGTAAAGGTTCTTGCAGCCAGAACAACACCTAAACTTGGCCTTCTGGTGGATCTTACGCACTAACTTTCCGTGAACAACAAATAGCTGCATGCAACCAAGAAAACTGACCTCCAAGTTGTCACAAGCTTTGAAAGATGTGTTTCTTGCAAGATAACCGACTTCAACAGCCCCAATTGCTCCTGTGCTAGACTAACAAAACTGCTCCAGTGGGCAAATATTTCTGACTGCCTAAAAGCCTCTGTGATGAGGTCTCTGACCTCGTTCAAGGCAGTCTCGATGCAAAGGGTGACCGGATGATGGACAGTGTAGGCTGGCAGGATGTCAGTCAGGAGACTCTTGAAATGATGGTCAAGTTGGTAGCAGGTGCAGTCGAAATCCCGTTGACTGCACACAACAATGCTATATAGAAGGCCATTTTGGATGAAATCTGTGATCACTTCATATTGACAAAATATGGAGAATGTGTCCGTCAAAAGACAAAAGCAGTTGTCGAGGGCCGCTGCTATGTTATGGCCACTATTACCATTATGACCTGTGTCCTCGCTGAGAGTGCACATCGCAGTCGTGAGGGCCCCCACAAGTCCTTGCTCTTGGAGAAAGGGATGGCCATAGCCACGCTGGTCCTTTATGATATGATTCACCTCCAGGAGGAATATGAGCAAGTAATCCGGAAAGCAAAAAGAGGGACGCGTCTGGTATAGGAGTCGGCCGGGTGGGACAAGGAAGGCGTAGTTCTGACTACAAGCAAGGCTAAGTTAACATGACTTCCGCCAGCGCCTTGAATAAGTTCTCCGATATTTTTGAATTCCGATGCTCCAATTCCACAGTGAATGAAACCGCACAGAGCATTTAGCCCTGCGACGCGTGCACTCGTATCATCGACCTGCAGGAGCAGCGTCCAAGCTCTTGAAACCAAGACTCGAAGCCCGGGAGTTTCACGGACTCTTCTTCATTCAGGAAAGAGTATAGGAATGAGAGGAAGTTGATGTCCGTCTCGGAGCCTAGTGTCTGTATTCCTGGAAGATAGTCTCTGAACGTGTAGATGAACCGAAGCTACTTCCAGTACCGTGGGAATACATCCGGGTACGCATCTTTAGGAGTGATTTTGAGGGTCTCATACAGAGCCTGTATTGAAACACAGGCTCTCGCAACAGACGTAGCGGCGGCAGACTCTGGAGCTGCATGGCAGCTTTCCAGCTCATCGAGACTAGGAATGTCGATGGGATCAAGATTGGCGTAAAACGCCGGGAGAAGAAAAAGTTTCTGAGAATCAGGCAGCTCTCCGATTAGAGTGTGGATGTGTTGGAGATCGTGCAGGAGCGGTTTGCTGCTGCGGTCGCCAATCCCTAATTGTAAAGTAGAACCGTTAGAGAACTGACCCTCACAGATTGTGGAAGACGCGCGAGACTTTTGAGGCGCCAAGTCCGGTGCATCGAGTACTACAGGCTGAGCAAGGGTTGGCTGAGGGAGAGGGAAATCCGAACTTGCACTGCCTCATCAACATCATCACGTGCCATGATGGTACTAAGATCCGGCGGCGCATAACCGAACTCTTGAAAGCAAAGCTTGACTCTTCCACTCTTAATGGCTTCTCTTCGAGCTATAACCCGACGGGCTCAACGCTTAGCTCCCCGTTGGAATTCGCGTCGCTATGCATCGTTCTACAATACCGAGGTCGCAGGCTTGACCGACGAAGAAGCCGAAGTGAGTGTGAATGCACCTGCAGCTCTCGCGCGTCCACAACATCCAGGTATAGTTCAGGAATGCGGTCGTCGAATTCTCAGACAAGGAAGTCGCCCCCCGCGCCGCCGAGATCGACAAGTCCAACAACTTCCCCGCAGTACGTGGTTTACCTCTAAATGAATAATACCAACCCACCGCAGGATCTGTGGCCCAAAATGGGTGCCATGGGGCTGCTGGGCATCACCGTTTCCCCAGAGTACAATGGCCTTGGGCTCGGGTACCTCCAGCATACACTCGCGATGGAGGCCCTGTCCAAGGCGTCCGGATCCGTGGCCCTTTCGTACGGCGCACATTCGAACCTCTGCGTCAACCAGATACACCGCCACGGGACGCCTGCGCAGAAGTCGAAGTACCTTCCCGACCTGATCAGCGGCGAGAAGGTCGGCAGTTTGGCCATGAGTGAGGTCGGAAGCGGCAGCGACGTCGTCAGCATGCGGCTGCAGGCGGACAAGGTGGATGGCGGCTGGAAGCTCAATGGGAACAAATTTTGGTGGGCATATACTTTTCAACTTAAGGACTCAGTCTAATTCATAATCAGGATAACCAACGGCCCGTCGGCATCAACGCTGGTGGTGTACGCCAAGACCGCGCCAGAGAAACGCTCCAAGGGCATCACGGCGTTCCTCATTGAACGCGGTTTCAGCGGATTTTCCACTAGCCCCAAGCTCGACAAGTTTGGGATGAGGGGCAGTGATACGTGTGAGCTCGTGTTCGAGGACTGTTTCGTTCCAGAAGGCACGTACATATCACATGTTCGGAACCTCTCATTCATCCCTACGCAGAAAATGTACTGGGTCAGGTCAACAGGGGCGCATCAGTCCTAATGTCTGGCTTGGATCTCGAAAGGCTCGTTCTTAGTGGGGTATGTGGTTTTGGCTCTCATTCTATCTGGTTGCACCGACGTAGCGGCACGGTCAGGGGCCACTTGGGTGTGTCGTGATTATGTTCATCATAAAACAACCTAACGTGTGATCAGGTTAATGCAGGCTGCATTTGACTACGCTGTCGAGTATGTACACGAAAGGAAACAGTTTGGACAGCCCATAGGGACTTTTCAGCTGATGCAAGGTATTTGATTTTTCTTTTTTCTTCGCTGTGTAAAATGACCATGTGCTAACCTGTTGACAGGCAAGATCGCTGACATGTATACGAACCTAAACGCTAGTCGGTCGTATGTGTACGCCGTGGCAAGGGCTTGCGATCAAGGCAAGATCAGTCGGAGGGTGCGTTTCGCAGACACTGGTGCACTGCTACGCCTGACTCGGAGCCCGGCAGGACTGTGCTGGGGCAATTCTTTACTCAACTGAAAAGGCGATTGAAGTCGCGATCGAAGCCATGCAGAGCTTGGGAGGGAATGGCTATATCAACGGTGATTTGATTTCCTCGCATCCAGACTATTTTCTTTTTTACATTGACATAGACTATCCGATGGGACGACTCGTTCGGGACTCGAGACTGTATGCCGTCGGGGCTGGAACACAAGAAATCCGGCGGATGCTTATCGGACGCGAATTCAACGAGCAGCTGTTGGACAAGGTATAGATATGTAGCACAGGGGCGGATTGCTGTGCTCAAGTCTAATGTTAACGCCGCCGAAATAGGTTGTGATCCGTTGCCTCAATTGAGAATGGATTCACATGATGAGTTGAATGAACTCTTCGCGTGACGAGACAGGGGCCTGAACTAACAAATTTGTCGCGGTCTAACTGCCGCTCTGTTTCCGATGTCATATTCGTCTAAGCCCATCCATCCTCTCTCCGTGCAGGTGCCTCCATCCGACCGCAGGCCGTCTCTTGAGCTCTCCCATTTTTCAACCATGTTCCAGCAATGGGACCTCGCCTCGGAAACCTCGTCTTCGACCTCGCCAAGAGGCTCCTTGCCGTTTGGCTCAGACAACTCTGCCAACCAGCACACCCCGATGCTGGGCACGGCCCCAATCGTGCAGGACTTCGGCGTTTGCCTGGGTACTCCTCTTCTACGGCAACGGACGACTCAGGCATGCGACAAGTGCAGAGACAGAAAAACAAAGGTACGAGTTTCTGCGGTCGCGCCAGTACCATGTGCATATTACCCACTTGTCTGGATCCTAGTGTTCTGGCGAGCATCCCGTGTGCAAACGCTGCATCGCCAGAGGTCTCATCTGCCACTACGGCCGCGACCGCGTCCGGGGCCCAACCAGGGCGCGATTACGGAATGCGATGTCCTTCTCCTCGCTCGACCTTCGCTTCGCGGCGGATAGTACGCACGCTCCTGCAATCAAGCAGGAAGACCTGTCCCAACCCCTTCTGTACTCCCTAGACTACCCCCCGCAGCTGCAGGCAGAGTACCGCTACCTTGCCCTGACGACGCCGCGGCGGTTCGCGCAGTCGCAGCCCTGCTCACAGCTGGGCTCTCCCGCGCTCGATGCGCCGCCCGCGCGGATCTCGCTCCCGCACATCGGCTATCCAGAGCATGCATATCCCTTCGTTGTACCTCCGCACCTACAACAGCCCTTCGTCAGGCGCGTGCAGAGCCACTCCGCTTTGGGGCCGACTTACAGAACGCAGGGGTGTCATCCGAATCCATGCCTGCAGCCGGGTACGACATACGCATGCCGTATCTGGGGCACATGTGGGACTGTCAGTACGACGGAGGGGGAAGCCCGGGGTTCGTCTTCCCCCCCCAGTTCCCTGCCTTTTACCTTACTGACGTTGATCGCATCCACAGCTCCGATCCGCCCTCTGCGACCGAGTCGCATTTCAGAATGGAGAACGTGTCCCATTCATCAGAGTCGTCGGAAAGCACGCTCCCAGAGCCCCCGTCCCGGTCCGCGTCCGAGCTTGACCTGCGCGCGATGCACCACATATCGCAGTTTTGCCACCAGCGCCTCGCGGTGCTCGACACGCACGGCGACGAGACCAAGGCGGCCGGCGCGTACCACAGCGCGCCGCGCCTGGGGTCCCACTCGACCTCCACGTCGATCAGCTCCGTCAGCGACATGACCTCGCCCGGGGCGGACCTCTCAGTCGGGGTCCCCCACATCAACGGCAAGTTCGGGAATCCGTGGGCGGAGGAGCTGAGCGTGACGGTGCGTGAGGTGGAGTTCATGCACCCGTCGCCGGTGACGCCGATCACGCTCGGCAGCAACGCGATTGACATGATGGCACGCGCCGGCGGGTGCTATGATTATCTAGTGGACGACGGGGCTGCGCCGGGGTCGATCCCGCAATTAAAAGAAGAACGGAGCGAGAATGCAAGCGGGCTGTCTTTCGAGCTTCTCAAAACTCCGATATCCGAGTCTGGAACGTAGGCGAGGCAAGTTCCTTGTTCAAATTCCTTTTTTGTCCTTTTTTTTTTCGAAGAGTGTATCTCCTGGATTGTACTCAGTAAATTATTGTACCATAGCTATAATTTTATCGAAGTATTGATGTCATTGAACGGCGCGATTGCCACAGTCCGGAACTTCAACCAGGAGGGAATCCTAGTTGAAGCAAAACGGCACAGAGTAATTGATTGATCATCATGTTTAGCAAGCACCAACGCGTATTTATACAATCGGAAGCGAAGCAGGCTCGGCAGAGACTATACACGACTTTACTCGGTGCGCGGAATAAATATAAGCTTACACTCCTGGGAAGTCGGGAACGACGCCTGGTCATAAAAGCACGTCAGCACCCCCTCGCGCACGCAAAGCAAAGACCTGATGCAACGCACAAAACCATGCTTCATCGCCATGCTGGCCCTCGTCGTGCTCGCATCCGCGCGTATCTCGAAATTCCGCACGATCGCAGCCAGCACAATGCGCAAGTTGGCCTGCGCGAGCTGCTGGCCCACGCAGGCGCGCGTGCCGAGGCCGAAGCCGATCATGTGCGCGGCGCACTGTGGATCCGTGTCGCCGAGCCAGCGCTCCGGGTCGAAGCGGTCGGGCGCGGGGAACACGGCGGGGTCGCGGTGCATGGAGTACGCTTGGGTGGCGATTACCGTGCCGGGGGGGAGGACGTAGCCCATCAGCGTGAAAGTTGTGTTGGGTGGAACGACGCGTTCGAGCAGACCGGCGACGACGCTGTGGACGCGAAGCCCTGCGATTGATTAATTTACTGGGTGAGCCTGCAATTTTGCGTTGATGCGGTTGAGATTCCAACTTTCTTGGATGAAAGCATTTAAGTACGGTAAGCTCTGCAGAACCGAGAGATCTGGTACGACACGGCGGTCCGGCATAACGTCATCGATCTCTATCTGGAGCTTTTGCCTGACATCAGGACTGCAGCATAGCTGCCAGAGGAAGTAGGACAGCGTGGTAGATGAGGTTTCGGAACCTGCGATTCTGTGCGAGGATCAGTGCGTGCATATAATTCCAATGTAAAAGGCTTGCAGATGAGACACGCCCTCCGCAACAACCGTGTCCATGGAAAGGGGTTCCTTTGTCACCGAATCCTGGTATTCGAGCAGACGGTAGATGAATGGGATTGTGTCAAACTCCTTGCCATTTTCCATTTGTTGTCGCGCCTCGAGGAGTCTTGAAGTGACGAACTAGAAAGAGGACACGCGAACGGAGTTTCAAGGTCAGATTCGAACGGAAATGCCGAACCTCTTTGAGAGACTGGATAGCCTTCGTGAACTGCCGCCAGCGCTCGTGTGGAATATGACAGAGAACCTCCCACAACCATCCGGGGAAAAAGCTGCGCTAGAATGTGAAGCAATCGCCATTAAGCGACGACGAAACCACGATACGAGGACATACCGCTATACCCATTTTGGGGAAATCGGAGACGGCAAGAGAAATTCGGTCGGGCGTATTTATTGTCCACTTTTCTAGTGCGCCAAGGTTGTATCCGAAGGACGAAAAGACCATGATGTCAACCATGAAGTCGCGGAAGAGGTCGAGGCAGTCTACTGGTGACTTGCCGGCTATAGTATCCAAGCTCTGCAGGACAGTCAGGGCAGTTGCACAAGACAAATCAACGAGGCTGACATCAACGAGTGCGAGTGTTTCCTTGTTGATAATATCAAGCTGCAAACGGGCCACATTGGCAGTGGCGTAATGCGGTCCGAATGCTTTTCGGCGGGCAGAGTGCGATGTATTGTCCAGAAGCGTTAGCCTGTACCAAAATTAACAGACAAAGAAGGAAAGTCGGACACGAACGACTGATCGACTCCGTCTCTGTCGAAGATGTATAAGCTCGGTGAAACGAGAATCGTGCACTGTCAACTGGCATGAGGAAGTTCTTGTACATGACGCTTCTTTCGAACTTTTGTACGAGATACACCTCGCGCATGGATTCTAGATCACAGAAAACGACTTTGTTCGGTGCGACGCGGACAACAGGGCCGTATTTCTTGAACAGCTTGTGGACAGTGTCGGTCTGCTTGAAACGAAGAACATGCGTTGCAAGCCACAGGTCGGACAGGCCTGCATACCATGGGCCGGGCACATCGCTGAGACACGAGAAGAAGGCAGTGCGTATGCTGCTGATAGCGAAGAAAGCGGACCTGAGCAGTATAGCGCCAAGTAGGAGCTCGGAGATCATGGCGGGTTGGCGCAAGACCACCATCACGCGTGCAGTTTATATCCAAGCAAATGACACAGAGAATGGAGTTCCATTGGAAAGACTCGGGTCAAACGCTTCAAGATGGGCTTCTCCTTCGAGTATGGCCAATACATTTTCTGACATGATCAGCTAAGATGGTCTAACTTGAAGTTATATTGTGACAACCGCACCCGGCTCGGGAGCTCGTTGGCAAAAATTGGGCAGCCATCGCGATATCACCGCACTGCAGAAGCCAGGGATGTTATTGTCGTCAAGTTAGTGCAAGAATAGGCTAGAATTGGTGACACGGTCGTAGTCCCGAGCGCGGCTTCTCGTTCCCTACTTAGTAGTACAATGGATCCACTATGGCTAATGGTAGCGAAATGAAATCCGATTCGATCGGAGTTCTACCTACAGCTGTCCGGCATCTTCCGAGTTATCAATTCTTGACATGAATCCGCCCCAGATCTGGGGGGTAAGTAAGCCCGCTCCGCAAACAAAGATTCCTTCACACAAAGCAAATACAGAGGTTTCTGCAGGTCGTGGTTATTTGCTGGTTCAACCCCTTTTCATCGCATACACATTCTGGAGTCGATTAGGACAAGCAGGCGACGTATGGTTCCGAGAGTCGAACTTCAACTTCGAAGCGCTTCGAAAAGCCCCATCGAATGGCGCAAAGAAACCGCCAATTGACTCAGAAATGAGCAAACTTGAGGCCCCTTTCCCCAACAACTGTCAACCACAGCACCAAAGTACTGTCAAAAACTTGCCATTTGCTCCAGTCCCCAGTTCCAATCCACCTCACGTTTTGTGTTATGATTTATCCGGCGTCTTGAAAACCACAAGCTGCGCCGTCGAACACCTTGTGTGTTGATTCCACTCTCTTGCATGTTACAATCTAATGGACAGTCTCCTTGTGAACTCTCTCAGTCATCGGCACCTCGTTATCCAGCCTCCTGTCCTCCTTCGTATACATGCCCCATCCAAACATGATAAAAAACAGCCTACAATCAAGTCACCGATCAGTTAACGCTCGCGTCAATTTACTCAGGATACACGAACCACCGCAGCCTATCCGGTCTCAGCAAGTGGAACATTACCAACCAGATCGCTGTTGGGTATCAATTCCAACCGAGCTGCGAGACAGAGGAGGGAGTGTGACGCACTGAGTTCCGCGTAGGTGAAAAACCCCAGCGGGCCCCCGGCCGCGCCGCGCTTTATGAACCGCACTACGTCGACCCAGAGCTTCATATCCTTCGGCGAGGGCCGCGCGTTTTCGTCCAGGAGGAGCGTTAGCAGGATGCGGGTGTCTGTGGGTAAGGACAATATTTGACTCGTCTACGCCGTGTCACGGTGAGACTCACATATTCCTATATGGCTGATTGGAACTAGTCAGCGGCCGCACATGCAAGGAAATGAAGAGTATACGCACAAGTGTCCACTGTATCCAGGGCCCAGGTCAGCGTTTTGCTTTCAGTGAGAGATTTATAACAACTTACACAGTACCTGGAGACAGCCAACAGTGAGCCGAGTCCTCCGCTGAAACGAGAAAAAAAAGGACCTACCAATCGCGCTCATATAAGCCGAGTTGGTCATGAGCACAGACCAATCCTCCGTCGAGAAATTTTGCAAATACAAGTCCGGGCGCTACACAGACCAAGCACAATCGGCACGTGCTCCTGTGTTGAATCAAGTCCAGTGAGTTTAACGCACCTGATATCCTTCCGGGAACAGCGACTCGTCCAAAAACGATATCTGCGGCTTTTCAAACCCCGTGGCGAGCACCACGACGTCCGCGTCGATTGTCTGACAGCACATGAATAAGCAGGATGACCACGAGAATCGGGCTCGACACCTTTTCAGTTCCTTTGGCCCCGGACTTCGAGCCGCGGGGGCGGACGTTGGTGCGGACGCCGGCGGAGGTGAGCCGCACGGGGTCCCGCGGACGTATGTGCAGGCCCCGTTCCGGACGTGCCCGAGGAACTCGTCGTTTACCACCTGCATCACAAGGCGGTTACAACAGGAGAGTAAATATGACGAAAGTGCGCACAGGAGTGCCTTCGAAGAGCCCGCTGTCCGCGGGAACGAGGTCCTCGACGCCGCGGTACTGCCAGTGCTTCAGGAATTTTTCCCATAGGAAGCTGCCACGAAGTAAGGTAAGATCAATAGGAGTGGAGGATTTACTTGGCAGACCTGAGAGGCATTTCGCGACCGAATGGCTGGCATGCGAGGAAGGTATCGAAAAAAATGTTGCTGCGCTCATATCACTCAGTGATAATTGAAATAAATGTGAACCGACGATGCGGACCGTGGAATGATCCACTGTAAGAAAATTATTGAACTTGGGCGTATTTGGAAGTTGTGTTGAAGCGCGCACCTTGTCTGTTCTCGCGACCATGACAACTTCCGCCGCTCCTCTTTGGAGCGCAGTTTCAACAGCTTCCACGCCGCTGGCGCCGCTGCCGATAACCACGACCTTTTTGCCTAAAAAGAGTGCCTTTCAATGGCAATATTGCCTGACGAGGCGGAGGCACACCTTTGATCGTCTCTTCTGAAATTGCTTCGGAATCCAGCTCCGAAGAGTGGATGATAGGTTTCTGGAATACGTCCAGCTCGTCCTTGGATTTATCCTCAAAGTCTACAACGAATGAGGAATTGAAAATGGATCCAATGCACCGCAACCTACCGTCAGCAACGCCCTTGATCATCCCGTCGAGCCGGATCCATTTCGGCTTCCCGCAGGTGCCGATTGTGACGATGACTGCGTCAAATGGGCCGTCTGAGCCGTCGTTCACGAGCCATTGGTGGCGGGCATGTGGTTGCGTCGGGTCCGACGGCGCAGATCCGTCGTTCACGCTTTGTACACATGTCACGGGTGTCTACATCCAGTCAGCACGCTCGCAAGTCATTTATGGACAACCCCACCTCAAAGCGCGTTCTCGGTTCGAGCTGGTATTCTTTCCAGATCCTGGTGATTTCTGCATAGAGTTGTATGCTTAATGAAACGTGGGTAACAGAGAGCGCACCTCCGAGGATTTCGTCCCTGCGGGGAAAAGCGTGGCGCCAAAGGACAGCAGGGTGGAAACGATAGAGATGAGAATTAAGCTGGAGGCCGCTTGTGGAGTTGACGTGGGACCAGATGCCGCCGAGTCCTGAGCGGGGTGTGGCTTCGAATATGACGACTTCAAAGTTGTGTGATATGCAATGTCTTTTCACAAAGATGAGTACAACAGCAAGTCCCGGGGAAAGGAAAACAAACGCAGCAGAAGATACTCCAGTTAGGCCTGGAAATCATAATGAATATCGTGAACTTGAAGTGGGACAGAGTGGGAAGCTTACCAGCACCGATGACGGCGATGCGCCCATAGGGATTGCTGGGCTGATCAGGAGTTTTTGGCGGCGGAGCTTTGAAGACCGCAATGACGATGTGCTGAACACGAACATAGAAAAACCTCCAAATCGACTTGATGGCGTCCATTGGATTGAGGTGGTCCTCTTTCAACAGCATGTCCTCGCTGTCCCACAGAGATAGGTTGATGTAAAGTGAGTCGATTCTTATAACGCGTTGCAATTGCAGCTGATTCTCCCCGAATAAGTTGTGGATTTGGAGTAAGATGCGATGATGACGTTATCGACTCCACTCTGTTACTTAACGTTCAAGTTGTCCTTCACCTTGTCCAATTGCAAGTAGCTCGTGAGCAAACGAGGATTAGGGGGTTGAACCGAATCTACGGTGTGCAGTGGTGCAAGGTGGTGAAGACTCCGACAGAAGAGACTTAGCAACTTGGGAATAAGACCCACGTTCAAATGACGTCATGATGCCCAGGAAACTCCTCCGAGGTTTTGTCCGGGAAAGGAGGCGTTTGCGGGCGACGGAGAGCGGTGGGACGCAACAAGCTTAAGGAGGACGAAGTAAACCAAAACGAAAGGAGCGTGGACGACGAAAGACGAGACGAGAGCAAGAGCATCTGAGACGACAACTAAGGCGGCGACATACGAAATGAAGGAGAAAGTATATCTTCTATTGATCAGCAGACTCTGCAGCTATATGCGAAAGACAGAGGAATAAAAATAAAACTACGAATCCGGTGATAAGTGAGATTTGAGTGAGAACGTCGTGCAATAAGGGAAAAGCTTCACTAAATGTGTGGGGCCAGTGCTTCTGGGCGCGATGGGAGGCAATACGAGGCGATGAACTGCGATACGGTGGGAGAAGTGGCGACGGGAACGCAGATGAGTAGACGGCGCGTTGTTTGGATCGGATGCAAACTGATCGGAAATTCGGACGCGCGATCGAGGCCTACGTCACGCGTCTTCACGCCATCTCCAAAGAGTCCGCCGCTCACTGTTCGTTCACAATCGGAGTGTATCAGGACAAATCCTAAATGGATACTTGAATGCATATAAAGCAAAGAAGAGTTGCGCTTTGAATATGTCCAAGGCGTCGTTGGGGAAATCGAAAAAAAAAGTTACGGTTCCGAATGACTCCGGTTCGCACAGTCAATCTGCATCTACCGGAGTTGTCTTATGAACCTCCCACTCGTTCTACAAGGCAACGACGATGCCCCGCCCACATATTACAACAGTCCTCAAGGCGCTTCAGATACCGACACATGTCCAAAGCGTCTTTCTTGTCGGATCCAGACTGTGGGGAACGCACTCTTCGAAAAGCGACTTTGATCTCCTTATTGTCGTATCGGACCCCACTACCTCCACAGCACAATGGCAGAAAAGCCAGCATAAAGACCAGTATGATGCGACCGTGCTGAACGAGACGGAATTCCGAGATCAAGTCAAAGAGGGCAGCTTGATCGAAACACTGTGCTGCTTGATCCCAGATGACGAGGAATGTGTGCTTCTGCACGACAAGGCTCATAATAGACGTAAGTTGATCGGAAAGGGGCATTTTCCCGTCCTTCGGAGCTGGGTTGAAGAAAGGCGAAAGAAAGATTGTGAAAAAGCCATGAAGTTTTTGGGCGAAAGGTGGGGCGATGCGGGACAGAGGCTGGAAAATACTGCAACATTCGATCACGGCTGAATGCATCCTGCAAGGATTGCAGATCATTATCGAAGACGCGGACGTTGACCTGAGAGATGTTGTTCTCACGCAAGAGGATTTGCAGCGAATTGTGGCGATGGGGAGGAAAGAAGACGATAGGGCATGGCTAGGTCTGGACTGGACTACTGTGGAGAAAGTGCATAGAGAAAGGATTCGTAGCCTAAATACGACGAGGATAAATCAGTAGCGAGAAAGCCTTGTCGATTTCAACCAAGGATCAACGAGGGGAGAGAACAACAAGAAGAGGTCTGCCGATGATAGTAACAAAGTAGTCATGCATGCAATCCATCCAATCCGCACTCTCGAAATCATCTGCAAAACGCATGTTGAACTTTTTCACAAGTACGCTGGTGACCATCAGCATCTCCTGCCAGGCCAGAGCTTTACCAACGCAGTTGGCGGCCCCGTACGAGAAGGGAATAAACGCGCTGGTATTCAAGACCGCATCGGGACTTGGGGTCCGGAGCCATCTGTCAGGATCAAATTTGTCAGGCGCAGGACGGAAGTGATCGGCGCTCCTGTGGAGAGAATACGGTGGAACGTAGATGTGTGTACCCTCGGGGACATAACTTATGGCAATAATTTGAGTAGAGTCCTGTGCAGCAGAACTTGCACGTACCGGCCAGCCACGACTTTCCCGCCTCCGGAGGCGACTTGGCGAGTACCATTTGTTCGCACGGGCGGTTGAAGGCGAAGAGTTTCATTTCTAGATGGGTGTCAATGCGATCAGCAGGCAGATATTACGAAACATACATGCAAGCAGTCAACAAGGGGAGATCAGCATGTTTCGATGTGTCGAAAAGATGCTCTCCGTCTGCATAAACGGAACCGACTTCCACCTGAACGCGGGCATATATTTCCGGGTGGGAGAGGAGGAAGAATAGTAAACTGCAATCCGAGAATAAGCTAATACGAACGATGTCTTGAGACGCAAGCCTCACCCGCAGAGAGCGGTCGATGTGGTGTCCGCCCCAGCAATGATGCTCATAACACCATCGGCCTTGGCTTCTGCCATCGTGGGTTTTACCTTCTCCGCGCCGGCCTCATCGGTCTAGGAAGAGAATGAACAGATAAGATAACCCATCGTTCCAGAAGCAGTACTCACGAGATGATACCAAAGATCCTTAATTTGGGAGCCAGCTTTGATGCGATTCGTAGCGCACTCGACACCGAGCCTTCTTAGCCGCTGCATGCCTTTACTCACCATGGGAAAGTGCATTAGCGTCGGATACGCCCAGGGAATGCGGGAGACAATGCCCAATGACCTGAGACGTCCGAGTCAATCAGAAACAGGCTCGCATGATTGAATAGAGGAGGTACTTCTGGCCATCTTTCAGGATGGTCCAAAGACCGTCTTTGTCACCGCCGTTCCGTAGCATTTCGAACCCGCCTCCAAATCTGGATGGTGCGTAAGTAGCGATTATAAGCGTCGAGTGACCGCACTTGCGCCAAATCTCCCATGAAGTCAAACCTGAAGTTCTTCTCGTCCACCATTACACATAATCTTTGAGAGAGAGGAAACCATACGTGAAAAAACCAATCCATTCAGACATGTCTACTGAGCCGGACAGTCCCTCCAACCGACTGGCCAGCTGCGCTACTCTGTTCGCCAGAATCGGTCCGTAGTTGAGAAGGGATTCGGAGCTCATGCATCTGTTCCAGATTCTTCTTCGATTGGCGTGGGCTTCTCCTCGGAGAGCAAGAAGACTACGTGTAGGAAGGCTTGGATCTGTTCGTGCTTCATACCCTGTTCGCGGGCCATTGAAAACTGAGTCGTGAGGGTCAGAGGATGTACGTACATTGGCCTTTTGGGAAGCCTCCAGAGCCAAGTACCCCTTTGACTGCGTCGACGTGGATAATAGATATTTCATTCGGGCCTGCGTACACAATTGTTGAGGCCACAACTAAACTGAATCAGTGATAAGGATTAAATACCTGTTCGCACAAAGGGCCCATAGGTGTCGTGGAGCCTTTTGTTCACACGATGTTGGTCTCCAGCTCTTGAGGACCAGATACTACGCAGTTGTGTGATCTTATTGAGGGTCGGCCCCGGAATGTCTGAAAGAGGATGCCAAGGCGATATCCGGTAGATGATGATTGAAAGGCATAGGGAGGAAAGGAAAACGAAATAAGCCTTGAGGACTTGGATTAAGGAGAAAGGCACAGAAAAGACGACAAGCAACAAAAGCGGTTCAATGGTCAACACCAGAATGGGTATATCAGCGCTCTTCGGCTCGAAGCGATGGAAATAGAGGTGGTTTATCTAGCGAAGCGGTCAGGGAGATTGAGTGACGCTATGTAGATTCCAATCGCTCACCAGACCGAGAACAAGTGCTGGGGGCACCAGATTGATGCCTAATGTGCTGGCTCGAAATTGGGGTAGAAATTGAGGAAACATTCAGCTCGGTGGAAAGAGAGGGTGGTTGAAAGCTGAGGGGTTTAGCAGCGTGGAGACGGTGTTCTTAAGTAGTCATGCCAAAAGATCGCCGCACCCAAGGCCGCACCTTGGCCGCACCGTGACCCGACGCTGACATAACAGTACCCCCATTTGGATACGGTTGTCGGATCCCAAGAATAGCCGAAATTGGTGATTTCCCCGGCCCGTAAGATAAAATAAGTACTAGTAGGCCCGCTGCGCGGCAGAGCCCACTATCATTCATGTCCATGGCCCCCTCACACATCCCTTACTAATATAAATATATAAATCAATGTGGGCCTCAGATATTCAAGTCATTACTGTGAGCTGCATCCTCTGTGAAGATCTTCGACTTAATTCACTGACTTTGCTATTTTACAGACTGTAGTGAATTTCGACCGCGCACCACGCCCACGTTGAGGGAACACCCAGGCATGCAGCAGGTGAACGTGGAGACAGGTGTCTGTGGGTGAACACGGAGACGTGCGTTGGGTTGCTGTCTGCGGGTGAATGCAGACACGGCCTTGTAGGCGCAGATAGAGTGTTCACACCTGCTGCTGACTTACTCGCCCGCATCCCTCGAGTCGAGCGCGGCCGTGCCAGTTCCCCCTGCCCATGCTCAAGCCCGGCCCTTGGCGACCCCGTCTCACACAAGGTGCCTCTGGTGAACACCTGCAAGTACCTGCGGATAGGGGTGCATAGCATCTGAGTTGGTGGTGCGGAGTTGGGTGGAGAGGCAGGGCTTGCGGTGCGCAGTGGAGAAGGGAAGTTCAGAGGGGCTGCACCGGGCCGCAGGTCGGCGATGCGTGGTAGCTCGCGTGTTCCGCATCCCAAGTCCGCGTGTGTCGTGCTGCAATTGACGTGGGAGGGGATCTGTGGCATGGCCGGGTCCATCAATGTGGAGGAGTTGGAGGCGGAGTTGCGGGTGGGGGCACGCTGTACATAAAAGGCAAGAAAAATCTAGCAAAGTGCGCAGGCACATATGCATGCATACCTGCGTTGCCCAACCTCCATTCCCATTCCCGTACTCATCTCCGTCCCGTCCCACATCCTCCTCTGCTGTCGTTGAACGCGGCCGGTGTAGCCGCACATGCAATGTGCAACACGGATTCACGCCCATGGGACGTGAACGGCTGCAAGCGGGCAAATGTCGGCGGGGCATCGTCAAGTGTATTCACCGCTACACATCAGACCGTGTCAGCCAGGGATACATAATCAAAGCACGGAGAGGACTTACCGGGATATCAAAGCCCCTCGCGTGCGTAATCTGAGCGGGCATGCACTGCAGTCTGACAACTCATTCCACCGTGCGATTGCCTTGTGTGCGCCGGTCTTGCAAGAGGAAGTCTAAGGCTAGTTAGCAGAGCTATAATCAGCAAGAACACTGTGCGCACCTCCGGCAAAGTCCCGCCGTGTGCGCTCCGCGTTCCACCGTGCCCGCTCGACTCCACACCCGCACTATAAAAAAAGGTAAGAAAAATTTAGGAGAATGGAAGCGGAGATGCGTACCGGCACCCGTATCCCCCACATTGTCCTTCTCCGTCGGCAGGAGTGCGGACTCTAGCCATGCATGTAGCCGCACACAAACGAGTGGGGCAACGGTGCGGTGACAAGCACCAAATGAGAGTGTGGGGGAGAGGTGGATGTAGCACTGTGGGAGGATCAGACTGTAAAAAAAAAAGGTAAGAAAATCGAGGAGAACGCGGCAGAGATGCGTGCTATGGTAATCTGCGCCCACCTTGATGTACGCCTTCGGGATGGGCGGAGTGAATCGAGCCCAAGGGGGGCCTTGAAGGGGTTTTAGAGGTCTGTTGATGACGAGTTCAGCAAAATTGAATAAGAAATAAGTGAAAAAAAGCTCACCTAGTGAAAGGCCAAACCATCAAATTTATCAGCGACGCAGCGAGCGCGTTTCGGGCTCCATTCGCGTGATTCGTTTGTAGGCCTCATGGGGAGGTCCTAAGGTTGCTGTTGATAGGATATTTCAAATGATTTGGCCAAGAAATAAGTGAGATGTACTAACTTTTGACAACGGCCCAATGTGGCCAAGTCACCGATTTGGTGGCAATGCCGCGGGCGCGTTTCGCACGACATTCGCGAAATTCGTTTGTAGGTCACATGGGGAAGTCCAAAGGTTCCTGTTGAAAGGTCAGTTCAAGGGATTCCACTGAGAAATGAGTGAGAAACACTCACTTTTGTCTGGGCCATATTTGGCCAAACCACTAAATTTGGTGGCGGTGCAGTGAGCGCGTTTTGGGTGCCGTTCGCAAATTCGTTTGCAAGCCTCATGGGGAGGTCCTAAGGTTCCTGTTGAAAGGTTAGTGCAAGGAATTCCACCAAGAAATGATTGAGAAACACTCACCTCTGTAAGTTATAAAGAAATGATAAGTGAGTGACAGCTGTCGATACACAGCCACTATTGACATGACTAAGCAACCACTTATGCATGTGACCAAAATAATGTGCATCCTTGCCCTGCAACCAATGGGCCATATAAAATACCAGAAATAATTCAAATTTATGAAGGTGAGTGGCCGGCAAGCGGCGGGGCACAAACAGAATAGGCAGTAAATCTGGTGAGAGAATAAGTAAAATGTCACCCTCCAGGAGGCCCAACGCTCGCTCGGCCGCCGCTGCGCGTCGGCCAGCTCGCATTGGGCTACGTCATTGTTCATCAATGAGCGCGTGGCAAGAGGGTAAGGGTAAGCAGAATGACAAAGTGCATCAGTATATAATCCAAATTGTGACATTTCGGTACTCAGAGCACAATCAGAAACTAAAGTTTCTGTTTGTGAATCAACTGACTGACATTTCGCTGGAAGAAGAAAGAAGAAGTGTGTTGCAGCAATCATATCGAAATAGCTACATTGACATCGTGAGAAATGCTTGTAGCAAATAACTGCAATAGCACTGTGTAAGAATCAAAATCGAACTTGTGAGTAATCTGAGAATGAAAACCCCCCCTTGTTATTTACAGCTATTTGAAAACGTTAGACAATTCTCTTTCAAACAAAGTTCAGGCCGGGAGGAGCCGGCTCCACGCACTATCATTTGGGAAGCTCTGGCGCAGTCTATGCCTGCACTGTCTCTCCAACTCTCCTCTACAGTACTTACTTATCATGGCTCGAGGCAACCGTCCGCCACATACCCGTCCAGCAGAAGCAGCTCATAACGTCTATGGCCAATTATATGAGCCCTCGTGAAATTGCTTGGCAATGCAACACACATAAGCTTGCAAATGGTCTACCGGACCATCGAAACACGGTGCAGCACAGGGAAACATGTTGGATACCTCTCGAGCCGGAAGACCCCTATCCTCACTAAGATGTTCATCATGAAGGTTATTTGTGGAGGTTGTGTAGGTGTTGTGATGTAAGACGTCTAAATTTGGCATTTGTTGTGGTATGGCCCCGGCGGCCCAAACTTTGCACGAAAACGAGAATGTCTAACGTTTTCAAATAGCTGTAACAATGCCATGTAAATTACAGGGTTTCTAACATGATGTCACTGCGCAAAGCGCGGAATTTTTCTAACATGTAATTTACATGTAAAAATCGAAAATAACACGTTAGATATGTTAGAAACTACAAGAGAAAGTCGTTAAAATCCCAGTCCTCCGGACGACCCGCCGGGGTGTCGTCCACCATGGCCACCGACACCTTTGTGGCCCGAGAATCCTTCACTGGCTGCATCAACTCAGCCAATGTGCTGTCCAACTTGATGTACCCGTGATTGCGAAGACCATACTAGAACGGGTGACCGCTGGCCCAAAATCAAGATGATCTGACTCGGCAAGTCGTAAGGTCGGGGTGGTTGAATAAGAGCTCTTCGAGAGTGTACTTGTCCACCGTTGACAGAGAAATGTTCCCCTCTTCCTTGTCCATAGACTCAATCGAGATGGGAGCGAAAAATTTCAAGCCAGAGTCACATCGGTGTCACGGCGTTTCGGCGATATCGGCGCAAGATGCAAAACACCCAAATTCAAGGTTCTTGCAAGTCGGCTTGGCACCATTTTATTTACTGCTGCAGTGGGTGCCAGACTCACCCTGGCAGGGTTCTCACATATAATTACATGCCTCCGGGACCCTCAGATGTGAGAAATGTATTTACATGTTAATAACAGTGTTAAAAAGTCACGTTATTTAACACAAAGTTGCTTACACAGCGCTAAACTGCAAAGAGACCTTGGAGGGAAATCACTGGAGAGATTTTTCGCAGGTTTAAATGGTGGATGTGCATCCAGTGAAATCACAGAGAGATAGCTGAAACTGTGCAGTGAAATGACTGCAGGAGAAACAAAAGAGATTGCTAGAGCGAAATCACTTCAGGAAGAAATAGAAAACTCATACAGCAGAATGATTCCAGCGAGAATGGAGAAACTCGTGCACGGAAGCGACTGCAGGAAAGTTGATCCAACAAAATCACTCCTAAGTAGATACAAAGGAAATCTGTCCAGTAAAAGACGTGGAGGTATCTTGCTGGACAGAATTTGCTGCATGACATATGCTATATGGAATTCACTGCAGGAATCAAACTCATATTCTCGTGAACGAATATCCCTCCAGCGGATTATACCGTGGGAATTTCGCCGCGGACGATTCCGTCATCATCTTGCGACATACCGGAATGTTTCGGCGTGAAATAGATCCGAATAGATCGCGGGACAAAACTTCCTCACAAAGACTGTGGGAAAGATCAGTCCCAATGAGGCCATTTGATGGAATGAAAACTTTTCATTTCAGCGCCCCAATACCCACTACTAAAGATAGTGGGCATTATTCTGACGCATTTCCGCCGCGAGGCCGAGCACCTGTCAGGGCCCCATCAATTGGACCGTCCCAAAACAGACCAGATTTATTCTGCATCACTTGAATTACCTCGAATCTGTTCGGGGGGTGCCTAGAAAATGCGGAAATTCTCCCAGAATAAATTTATCTTACGGGAAGCCACCCAATTCATCAGTAAATTTACTGTTGCACCATGTTGAGCATCTAATACACGGTAGGGCTTGAGTATATTATTGGAGATAAGACCAATATAGAGCCAATACTGGACCATTGACTCATCAAAATTTTATGCAAGGGTTTCTTGTCTCACCAGTGAACATAGAAGCGGCATATTGTTTAACCTTGTTGACATCAGACGATTCCATAATATTTTTTGCGCATGACTCTCTAATTCATTAAATATTGCAATCCATGCATTTTCAAGGCCAGAAATATAGTTCAAGTTAGAGGCCCAGAGCCCTCAGAATTGACTCAGTGTAGACCTAGGCAAAAGTATATGCAGCAGGACCCCAGAGCGGTCATCACGTGCACGCCGGAATTATGGTTTCTGTGACCCTTGAGTTGAACTGTTAAAGTTCAACACTGACTACGGATACACCGAGGAAGCAGGGTGAGTGGGGAAAAGACAGTTGAGGGAATTTTGGGTACATGGACACTTTATATTCTCTGGATGTACTAGCCAGTAAATCTATCTGTGAGACTGTGACTACCAGTGCAGACATAGATTGACGATCAAGTTGACTCGGACTCGGACTCCCGCCGTGTGAAGCCCCAGGGCGATCGAATAACCGGGTTGCTCATCATTTTTGGATGGGTCCCAATGCAGTAAAGCTTTCAGAAGGGGGTCATCATTTGTGAACTTGTGCCACCTCTTATTAGCATTTCCGAACGAGGGCTCGGAGAGGTGAATGTTAGCCACACTCAAGAGTCACTGGCAAGCGATACTGATGGTGGAAGAAGATGGCGATGACAGGCCTACGAGTCCAAAACACGGGCTCGGAGTCAACCTTCATTATGTCGCGAAGAATTTGGGAGCAAAGTTGCAGTAGGCCTGCACTCAAATGTGAGATCAGCAAGCTCAGTGTCGTGGGCAAGTCCAGGAGTGGTGCCAGTGGCAGTGCTTCTAATGTCTGTGCTTATTTCGCGAATCACGTGCCCAGCAAGTTGAAGTTCAACCATTCAATAGTATTCTCTTCCTTGTTTGATTTACGGCAGAGAAAAAAGCTCGATTAGGGTAGGAAAGTAATTACACGCCATATCTCTAATCACTTTCCGCTCAATGCGACGTGCTCGGAGCAATTTCACCAAGATTTGGATTTGATGCGAAATCTATCTTCAACCCCGTCTCAATTTGCCCATAGACACAATTCCTTACAAGCTATGTCATCTTCTGGAAATATCAACCGATGGGGTTGCCAAATTTATAGATTAAATATTTGATTAGGACGGCATTACGGTGCATTTGCATCAAAGCATTTTAGGAGTCAAAATTTTGTACAACTAAAGTGCTTCATGTCTCAGGGGGGGGGTCTGTGTTTAGTTTACGACATTGCAGCATTGCAAGTAATCATCTACCTCAATTCCAATAAAACGGACAGAACATATGCAGACTTGGACATCGCCGAGGCTGCCGCAGCTTCCAGAGCTCGCATCGGCGCGGCATTGTATCTAAGCGCAAGAGGTGTCGATCAGCCACTCGAGA